>CM037851.1:263560431-263803555 GCA_021234595.1 Delia radicum | reverse complement strand
TAAAATAGCAAAATATTAAAATAGCAACATATTAAAATAGCAACATATAAAATAGCAAATATTAAAATATTAAAATAGCAAAAATACCCAAAATATTAACAGGAAAATTCGAAATATCAAATAAAACATAAAACTTAAGTTTCGTTTTCTCGGCTCGAAGGATAAATAATATAATATTCCCATATCCTTATGCTTTCGTGAGTACCCTTCTAAATTCATTCCCCTAAAACCCATTGAGAATTAAATGATTATAAAAAGTAGAAAAACTTTAAAAACAATGTAAATGGTTTGTTTCTTTAGAATTTGAAATATGTGCAATTTTAATAGGAGTTTTCTAAAGATAGTATTTAAACACACAACAATGAAGACAACAGAACATAACTTAAGTATTGTCTAAGTTAGAAGCCTCAAGTGTAAGCAGCTTAAAAAATGGCAACATATTGTTTAAATACTATAAAGAACACAACAAAAACATTTTAAAACGCGCGACTATTTTGCAAGATAATGAGACACAATGTTAATGCCTTAAATGCAGCAGAAAAGAAGTTAAAAAAACTTGAAGAATCTACTAAAGGTTAAGGATAAAAGTTGACAAACTTTAGAATATAAAAAAAAATTAAAGAAATAGATTTTAATGTTAAGAACAAAATAAACATTAAAATAAAGTTAAATAACTATGGAAAAAGACAAAAATAAAAGAAAAGTTAAATAACTATGGAAAAAGACAAAATAAAAGAAGAGTTAAATAAAGAAGAAAAAACTTAGAAGATAAATGAGAAACCTTAAAAGTAAATACTTCAAAGGGTATATGCAATATTAAAGTTTAAATAAAGAAATCTTGAAACAAATTTGTGATTGATTAACAAATAATTGAACTTTAAAAAGCAAAAAAATATTTGGAAATTAAGGACATGACAATTCAAAAGACCTTAAAAAACTAGATTTATTAGGGAATTGAAAGATATATTAAGATTCAAAAGACCATTATTTAATATCATTGGCAACTTTAAAACAATTTTTGACATTAACGCAAAAATTACATAATTATTGAAAAACTTGTTAAAAACTTTTTAAATTTAAAATTTATTCTCGGAGGATCATATTTGAATGTTGGTGCTTTAGCTGACATGGCTGATACTTTTCACAAATTATAATTTTGATTAAACGTTGAGAAAATTAAACTCTTAATAGGAAAAACAATTTAACACATTTCCAATGTTTTAGTCACCGTTTCGAAGGGCCGTAAAAAATTGCGATATTTTTTTACAAACAATGCAGCCTTTGAATTTCTTTACATAAACCCAAAAAATTTTAATCAAATGAAAATATTTTTCTTTAATTGCCACAAAATAAAAGCAACGAAATTAAATTCTTTCAAAAGTGAAATTTGCCAAAATTTTCATTTAAATAACAAACTGCATCTAGTAAAATACCATTTAACGTTAGTATGCAAAACAAGTTTTTCGCTATAATTTTTCACAAGAAATAAAGAAAAAAAAATATGAATGCAGCTAATTAGAAATGCTGGTACAGAATCTTGCCATACACATAATTAGGGCTCGGAAGTTCATGCAAATAAATATTTGTTGCCGTTAACTGGATGACAAATTTAAGCATATATCTTTTCGAATCAGCAAATTTGCAACAAAATGGCACGGATTTGTTAATACATATTATTGCATATTTTGCTATAAATACATATGTTTACATATTTTGCTATAAACGCATATTTGAATGCATATTTTGGTTTTTTTTTTTTTTTTTTGTTGCATATTTTGCTATAAATACATATATTTGCATATTTTGCATTAAAATGCATGTTTTTAAGAAAATGGTTTAACATTTTACTAAAATCTGCGTTTATAGAAAATTTTAAGATATATTTTATATTCTTTTTTTTTTCTTTAAATGCATAAATATTTTTTGCAAAAATTACAGAAAAATACAATTACTGACTTTATTATTATGATTACCCGATCAAAAAAAGTTACACCTCAAATACAAAATCAGATCTCATTTGCTATAAATCGATATTTATTCTCATCCAAGTTTATCTCGAAATTGGGGTATCCAGTAATATCCAATTAGATATTTCAAATGTATTACTTGATTAAATAAGATCAAAATTGATCTAAAAATTGGGGATCTAAAATATCTAATTTAAATTCCTGATGGTTCGCAAAATATTAATGGGATTAATATAGATATATTTGGCTCTGATTAGATCTAAAAACAGAAGTAATTTTTGGTGGATCCCATGAGATATTTTGAGAAACTCACACGACATATATTATTTTTAATAAAATTTCAAAAAAATTTAAGGAAAAATACTTTAGGACATCTGCGCATATATAATTATGTATGTTGTCATATATAACAATATATAATTATGTCTTATATGCATAAAAAATATTAATGATGTTGGACCATATATAATCATATTTCCAACTAAATTGTTAATCTTGTGTCATATATGAAATCTTACATAATTATATCTTACATCATTTAATTTATACCATATATAAAAATATCTTACATTACACCACAAAAATATATTTTATAAGACAGTATTATAATATCATATCAACATGAGAATGTATTATTATATATGACAATAGATCTACCGTATCTTATTAGGTATGGCATATATGCTTAATATCTGATTTTATAATAATATATCGTTATAATGTTTCCACATAAGAAAAATATAAGAAAAGTGCATATATTACGATTTTTAATGCATACTTTATGTACATAATTGCATTTATTTCCTAGCCCTACACATAATAATAAATACTTCAAGTATAGTTTGGAATATTTTAACGAAATTCTATATATTTTACTGAAGGAGTAATGAACGAACAGGTTTTCTTTTTAGCCAAAAAAAAAAAAACAAATTAAAGAAAGAAAAACTCCAATATAAAATGAGCAGGGCAGCGACTTCCGTGCTCTAAAAAATCGAAAATATGCACTTAAATATGCAGTAAAAAATGTGAGCTTAAATATGCATCGAAATATACACTAACACCAAAAAATATGCACTAAAAATCCACAAATATGCACTTAAAATTTGTATATGTCTGACAAATGACAATGATGATATGAAGGGCTAGGAAGTTCATGTAAATACATGTTTTTTGTTGTTCGCTGGAGGAAATTGTTAGTCCCGGTTCACAGACGGCAATTTTACTTGCGCAATTCTTGAGTTTATCGAAGAGGGAGGAAAAGAGAATGGAAGGGGTACAGACTTGCCCGTACTCCAATTCCGTTTTGTTTTGTCATCCGCAATTTTCAACATTGCAGGTTGATATACGAAAATTGCTGAAACAAACTTTTCCTGTGTGAACACAAAAGCAAGTTCAAAGGAGAATTGAAGAAAAATTGCGCAAGTAAAATTGCCGTGTGTGAACCGGGACTTAAACAAATATCTTTGCGAATCAATAAATTTTGCACCAAAATGGCATCTATTTTTAACACATGTTTTTACATATTTTGCGATTAATGCATATTTTTTATGTATATATTGGCATTTTTGTTGCCTATTTTGCTATAAATGCACATTTTTGCATATTTTGCATTAAACTGCATGTTTTTAAGAAATTTTGTGTTTTTACTAAATTTATATATTTTATAAATTTGTTTTTTTCTTTAAATTTACAAATGTTTTTTTGATAATTTCTTTTTTTTTGTCACGTATACAAAAGTAATAGAAAAATACAATTACAAACTTTCTGACCTTGATTGCCATTTTCAAATTTAAAACAAAATTTTCAAGACCAAATAATACTAAAAAATGTGTTAAAAACTCTGGAACAAATCAGTACTAAATGCATATTTCATAATTTTAAGTGTATATATTTAATGATTTTTTATGCATATTTTAACACGATAATAAATGCAATATATTATATGTTAAGGGTTATAAAATCTTTTTTTTTTTTTTTTTTTTGTTAATTAAATCTTAATTAATGAAATTTTTAAAAATATGAAAAAATATGCAATTAAATTGAAAATATGCTTTTAGATAAATATATGCAAAAATATGCATTTACAACAAAATATGCAAAAAAATATGCAACAACAAACAAATCGATCGCATTTTATTGCAAATTCTTTAATTCGGAAAAGTATTTAGTCAAAATCGATTTTAGGCAACTGACTACAAATATGCATTTGCTTGAAAGTCGCTGACCTGGCCGTGACTATTTTCTTACCAAGTTTGTTATAGAAAGAAAAAGTTTAATTACTTTGTTGTTGTTGATGATGGTATTTGTTAGAAATGAAAATGCAATCGAGAAGGAGACAAAGGGGAAGAATCTTATGGTAGAAGCTACCAGTGTTGTTTTTGATAAAGAAGAGTGTTTGGTTTCGTGGTTTTTGAATGGTGGTTTTTTGGCTGTGTTTCTTCATAAATATTCATGAAATGGCATTGAACTATAAAATTGAGCTTAAGTGCTTGTTTTATGAGTTTAAAAAGACCATAGAGGATTTAATAACAGAAAATTACAACCGAAAAAAAAAATCAAGATTTTTAAGTTCAAAAACTTACCAAATTATTAATTGACAAAAACAAGTATTTGGTTAAATGTTAAGTTTTAATGACACTTACCTAAAAAGAGAGGAAAAGAAAAAAAATATAAAATTAATAATGAATTAATGAAAGTATTTATGAAAAAAAAAAATTAAATAATTAATTAAGATCGGTCGTAAATAAATCGGTCGCAATAAATCAATGTTAATGAGAAATAAACCTCATTTCCATTCATTTTACACATCATGTTTATGACTTTACGTTTCCATGGACCAATGTTATTATTTTGTCAATCGTTTGGTTTCGAAGGACCAAATTTTTTTTATAAATTCACTTTTTACTTATTTAATAAAGATAACTACATTCAAAGAAGTAAAAATGTATAAATAATGAAAAAACATTTATACTTTCGTTGCCAACGGCTCGAAGGATCAAAAGATATGGCTAATTTATTTTTTTTTATTTTTATTTTATTAATTAATAATCATATAATTACAAATTATATACTGTTAGCCAAACCGAGCACTAGCTACAATGGCTTTGTAGCAAAAACAGACCAGTGCCTCTGGTGTGAATCGAACCCACGACCCCCGCACAGATAAGCCAGCACGCTACCAACTAGCCTACCGGGGCGCACTGGGCTAATTTAACGTAATTAGTTTTAATAGGATTTTCGAGAAAAATTTGTAAAGTTATGATTTTTTTATTTAAATTTTTTTTCTCAATTTTCTAAAAAAAAAATTTAATTCAACAATTTTAAAAAGTCCTGAAAAACTCTTGGAAAATTATTAAAATAAACATGTTTTTTGTTACTACAAACTCAAACAACCATGAAATTGTTATGTTTTCCATACAAAATGAATAACAATAGAATATTTTCTCTTCAAAAAAACAAAAAACCTCCGATATTTTTTTAGACAAAACAAAATAGAAAAAAATATTAAAAAAAATACAACAACAAAAATATGTTTTATATAAAACATCCAGTAAACATCACACCAAATATTATGCATTAACTTAAAGAACTCTTAAACAAGCCAATAATCATAAAACCTAATGACTTTGAACGTTGAAAATTGTATATGAGGATGATGATGATGATGATGATGACGATGACGATCAAATGATTATGATGTGAATGACGATGCTCTAAAGATGTTGGGGAATCATCTATACAAACATATTCCACTAGTTATATCAAGTGTGTACCCGACTAAAACGCTCATATACAATCATAGCTTTATCAATATAATATTATATTGCTTTATATAACTTGATATGGATACGTGTTATGGAGCATATAATCATATATAATTTTATCTTGGATTTTTAATATGGTCCCATACATATTAATATCTAAATATATGTTAATTAATATTACCGTCGATGTTTCATATATACACACATATATCGCACACCCAGTTCAAAAGTGACTCAACTCAAACTTTTAATTTTTCGGGTTTATATGCTTAAACTATACACAATATACTTGTTTATTTATAAAAAAAATATATCAGTGTATTTTGTTGTTGCTAACTGTTGCTAAAAAAACATTTATGTCTTTCTTTATGTTTCAATTGGTATAAAGTTGCAAATTTTTTTGTTGCGATTTCCGAAAAATGAAAAATTTTGAGTTAAGTCACTTTTGAACTAGGTGTGCGATATGGTATATATTAAATAGTATATATTAATTAGCTTGATTTCATATATAGTTTTATATAGCTTAATACAATGTTACGTTTAATAACATATGGTATTATATTAAAATTTTGTTTTACATCGAATCTGAAGTGTTGAATTTCGCAAAAAATTTGAAGTGCGGTAATTGTTTGTTGTTATTTCAAATGGTCAATCATGCTTCTAGACGAGAACTAGAAATTAACTTTGAGTTTGTGATTTAACCTAACAAATATCTCTAGAAATTCTAAGAACATTGTCCCCTGATGATTTCTTTAGGCAAGAATGAAATCCGAATAGGGACCAGCATACAACAAATTATTTTTCACAATTTGTTAAATAAGTTTGGAATTTGGAATTAGAACTTGCAAAAACTATAAATTTAATTGTGATTAACTAATTTCAATTAAGAAAATTTGAAGTAAAATGGTAAATAACGTGTAAGTCTTAGTTTCAATTTAAATATTCGAACTAACATTTTCATTTAGATTCATATTTTAATTTAAAAATTGTAGTTTCAAAATGAGACATTAATTTAAATATGAAATAATAATTTGATTTTAATATGATTTTTTTTCTCTGTGTAGAAAACTATAATAAATTTTATGTTAATCATTGTTTTACCATATTTACAAGTAATACACGAGCATTTATGGATGACCTAATATTGATGTTTTTTTAAATTTAAAGAATCTATACGAAATTTTAAATTTATTATATTAATTTAGATAAAATAGCGTATAGTTTAATCAAATAAGATGAGGAAAAAATTCGGAAAACACTGTATCAAATCACTTCTAATTGTATCGGATTTAATCAGATATGGTACACAATTAGATGTAATTTGATACGATTTAACCGGTCCATTTTTTGGATGAAATTTTATATAATTAATCGTATAAAATTAGATAAAATTATATAAAGCTATATATAATTTTTTTAATCGGGCAGTTAGCATCTATGTAATGTAGTTTAATACTACAACAACATGTAATTCCCGAGTAAAATGAGTTACACGTTATTTCATATTACTTAATAACGCTATGTATCGTTATATATTGCTTTGTATTGAACACTATATAAAAATATATAATTTTTGTTTTTCGAATAAATTTTATATGACCCCATATCTAAATGTATCTTTTTACATATGTTACCATATTTAATCAGATCTGTTACAAGAAATATAAATTGTAAGATGAAATTTAATCCACTTCTATATACAACATAAAATTTTATTTTATTTGAAATCAATTACAATCCATTTTTATTTGGAAAATGTTGCATGAAAGTTATTTAATAAAAAAAAAACTTGGGTGGAGTGTTGCGTTATTTCTTTGATTTCTGTTACTAAAACAATTTTGATATAAAGTTTACTTGAAATAATTTACAACAAGTAAAAACATATATTTCCCAATAATTTTTGGTATATTCTTAACATTAATTCGATACGATTTGAAAGTTTAAATCAATGTGTTTAAGCTAGACTTTTTCCAAAAAAAAAAAATACTAATGGATGTCTAGAAAACAGCGAAAACTAGAAAATAGTCAAAGTGTCTTATCAAGTGTTTACAATAACCTCTTCAATTGTATTCGCCATTTTTCGGACTACATTGTATCTGGTTAGTTATTGTACCGTATCTAATTTGATATAACACGACATCAAGTTTTTACTCGGGCTGTTACAACAAACGACAAGCTTGATTAGTCTGCAATGATGATGATTGTATCTCATGAATAGACAACTGATAGACACCTCCCTATTTCAAGTAGTTGTTAAAATGACGATGGATAAGGGGGACTAGGTGGTATATAAAAAAATAATATTGGTAATATTCATTCAAATTGACACTTGTTAAAGTGTAAATGTTTGCAATGGGGCAATAGGAAAACTACTAAATACAAATAACAGAATTATAAGCCAGTTGTAAAGCTAATATTCATAATAAAAATAAAGAGTTTTTTCTGAAATATAGTGCTTAAAAACCCTATACTCACTTTTTGTGGAGCATTTTTTTTAGACCTATGACTAGTGATACAATTATTAAATTCTCGCGATGAACAAAAAGGTTGTGATAAAAATTAGGACACAGCTTTTAAAAAACAATTTCATTTTATCATGTTCTGTTTCTAACAAAAATATGGCTAAAGAGCATTATATTATGATTGGGAATATATAATGATTATAGTATTGTCTTAATAATTATAATATATGTTCCTTAATTGTCATAATATCAGCCACAGTGATCATAATACGATCAGTTATTATCATATTATTATAAAATACAATTTCCAATCATAACATGATGCTCCTTAACCATGTTGTTGTTAGAAGCAAAACATGCTAAAATATTTTTTTTTAGAAGCTGTGTCCTAATTTTTATCACAACTTTTTTTGTTCATCGAGAGAATTTAATAATTTTATCACTAGTCATAGGTCTGAAAAAAAAAATGCTCCACAAAAAGTGAGTATAGGGTTTGTAAGCACTATATTTCAGAAAAACCTCTTTAAAAAATAAAATCTGTAGACAAATTTTAAAGTTATGACAACACAAGCCTACAAAATTTTCGAGACCCTAGAAATAACAAATTCTTTTCTTACGTATTGGGGTCAGCTGAATCCGAATCTGACCCTAGAATTTCTCCTTTACATCAGGTATTCTAGATATAGAACGTATAGTTAAGAAAACCCCGGGTTTTTGCTATCTTCAGGAAGTTATACCACGGAGTATTATGACTATTTCACAAAATTTGTTATATAATCTGAAATTCCTCCTCAGGAAAACTCAGGTTTAACCTTACTGATATCTTATTCCTTCTTTGAGAAATCGTCCTTTGTATTTATAGCGAAAATACTATGTCTAAAAGTTTCTACGGACGATTTTTCGAGTAAGGAATAAGATATCAGAATAGTTAAACCTGAGTTTTTAAAATAATAGGGAGGAGTTTCAGATGACATAATAAATTTTGTGAAAAAAGTCATACTACGCTATGATATAACGTCCCTAATATAACAAAAAATCGGGTTTTTCTGAACATTAGAAGCAAGGAATAACATATCAGAAAAGTTAAACCTGAATTATGAAAACAAACGGGGGGAGTTTCAGATAACATATCAAATTTTCTAAAAGAGTTATAATATATCATAATACACAAGAGAAATCATATATTCTTTTCTGCCATTTTCACTCGTATTTGCTTTTTTGCCGTTATAATTTAAAAAAACCGCTAATATGGAAAAAAAAACGCAAATAATAAAGGAAATCACCAAAATTACAATTTTAAAGATTTTTCAGGTTTTGAAAGATTAATTGAAATATTACTTGCAATCAATTTTTCTGTGTTGCTTAAGTGGATTTCCTTTTCTCTAATTTTTCATGTTCCCATATCTTTTTTATTATTACTAATTAACTAGCCTTTTTTATACCCGACGAAAAAAGTTTATATATTGTCGTGGTCATATGTAACGATATATACTTACGTTTAATACTTATTTTTGCAAACATGTACAATATGGCGCTATATATCATCATATATCTTATGTTATATATAAGTTGATCTTTTTTATCTCATCATATATAATTGATATATCTACATATATATCAGATCATACCCAGCAAAAAATAACGTGGATTTTGTAAGCAATAACTACAATTGTATGCTTCCAAAATAGCGCTTCACCGCCTTGCATGCAATAAAGCAATTAGGGAAGGCCTTCTGTTGTGCTTCCCTGAATGCCTTCTTTGTAGCAGCGAATAATGCTTACAATGAAGCAGTAAAGAATGCATACCATGAAGCATTAATGTTGTCAACACACAAAAAAGCTGTTTTAATTGCCTGGGTAAACACTATTTGCTGATGGGTATATACTTCCAGGTATAAGCATATATAAAACAGTACAGTATATTATAATTATATATGGCATCACATATAATTCTATATCAATATATGTGTTAAAATTAAAAAAGAAAAATTCTATCACTTTCGTATACGATAGAAATTCACAAATCACCTTTTAAAAAAAAAAAGTGCACAGTTAGTAGAATAAATAATCCGCCTGATTACGGTTGTGGAATTTTTAGACGATTTTTTCGGCTTCATACAAAACGGGTTTGCTTAAATTAAAAATTATACATAAATTAAGCCCTGATTATTTATTTTCTACAATCAGATTTTAATTTATGATAAATTCAATTATAAAATTGGTCGAAAATTGTGTTTTAAATGACTTTTTAGCAAATTCGTCTTACTCTCGAATTCGCCTACGACAATCGTAATAAGGCCGAATATTTTATAAGCATTTTAAGTCAGAAAATCTTAAAATGAGCGATTAAAAGCTCAAAAATCTTAAGAAAAACACAATTTTAAAGGTAAAAATCTTTATAACTCAAAGAACAGAGTCAGCTTTGGCAGAAAACACAATAATTTGCTATCACGGGGAACTAACTTTTTTTTTTCTTCCTTTCTTAAATCTAATCAGTAAGATTGTTAAGAAAAAATCAAGTCTAGACATAAATTTTGAAAAAATTTTAGAAAAATGGTGTATAAATACAGACAAAAATCGCCAAAAAAAAAATACATGTTTTTGGATAAAAACTGAACCGAAACTACAATCAAATGAACGAAACAAAAATGTTCTTTAATACAGATTTATTTTTAACCGAAGAGTTTACCATTACCGCTCATTTTAAAAAAAAAATTTTTTAATAATTGGAAAACAAAATGACCTTATAGCTATGAAACACAGTGTATAAGTCAAAATGAAAGCAGTTCATTGTTTCATATTTAAATTTTTATTATTTGGAATGTAAAACAAAACAGTAGCGCGGTTTTCCAAAGAATTTTATGAAATAATATCAAACTGTATCAAATTATACATAACTTAATCGAATTAGATAGAACCATTTTTAGGATCATATTATATCAAATGAGATCAAATGGGATCTCTGAGATAAGGTTATGTATGCGATTTTTCGGATCAGCTAATATATGTGATATGGAATTATATATATATATGACTATATCGTAACTTTTTTCATCGGGTCCCCCTATCATAGTTTTATTTAACTTTAAATTAATATTTTTTTTTTTTTTGTTCATAAATATTAAATATTGTAGTTTTAAGATTTATTTCAAAACATAATCCAATCAATTTATTAATATACAACCAACATTTTGTATGGTATTGGCGCCAAAATGAAAGTGTATAATGTGTTGAACATGTTTCTTTTTCTGTATTTCTTTAATATCTTTAGCACCATAAAAGGCTGATTTTTTTTATTATATAAATTACATTTACTGGTAATTTAACTGGTTGTATATAAAGAGTAACAACCAACTGTCAACTAATAACGTCATCCTCTTAATTGTCTTACAATATGTATATGTATAAGCCATATTTGCGGATGACAGTTAATGGTCAAAATGCTACTACCAATATATGGGTAATATTTTATGATTTTTTTTTTTTTTTCAATTTTTGCAATAAATATTTTAGTTTAACTTAAAGTACATGAATAAAAATGTTTTAAAGTTTTTTTGTTTTTTTTTTTAAAAATTTATTGAAAATATAAAAGCAAAAATGTCAATAAAAAATAAAAGTGAAAGTGAATTTGAGTTTCAGTTATAATTTTTTTTTTTTAATTTTTGTATTAATTAAATTTCTTTTAAACTGTAATTATAACAAATTGTTTGTTTTATAAAGATTTTAATTAATATTTTATTTAATTAATAGTTGGGAATCCAAATCAGTTGCTTTATTGAATGAAATATTTTCTGCTTTTTTAATATTTAGCTATGATTGGTTTTTGAAATTATTTGATATTTTTTTAAACTTTATTTTATTTTTTTAATCCAAAATTAATATCTCACGTTTCAATGATTTTCATTGTAATCTCTGTTATTAGCTTTTAATATCGTTAAAAACGCATAATCATAACTTTTTACTCTCTTTATCAATCTGTTATTATGTTCATTATGTCTGTGCTGGCAATTTCAAGCATCTGCAATGCAGTTTTAAGTTTTGTCCCATATTAAAATGTATTTATATTTTTTTTTTGTAGAAGGCATTTGCTAAATGAATCTTTACGCCATTTGAGCAATCAGTTTTAGAAAATATCATTACGGTATCTTTAAGAGTAAAGCGTATTCTAAATATGAACTTTATTTTGAATCATTAGAAAGCGTCAAATGTGCAATAAAAGTACCAAAATAGTCAATTTTGGCAAATATAACCGCGGTTTTCTCAAAATTGTGACGTGATGGAAAAATTTGGATGCCGGGTTTGGAATCAGGGAATCAAAGGCGATATAAATCACATATCGGCATTCAAACCAAGAAAACTTGTCGAGGTGTGTAATTTAAAAGTTTTTCTTGTTCTATTAAATTTTTTTTTCTTTTTTCTTTTTTAATTTTTTTTTTTTTTTTAATTTTTTTTTCTTAAATTTTTTTTTCTTTAAATTTTTTTTTTCATTTTAAATTCGTTTTCTTTAAATTTTTTTTTTAAATTTATTTATTTTTTTTTTCTTATTTCTTTAAAATTTTTGATTTAATTTTTTTTGTTTTCTTTTTTCTTTAAAATTTTCGATTTACTTTTTTTTGTTTTCTTTAAAATTTATTTTTTCTTAATTTTTTTATTTTTGTCATGGATGTTAATCACAACGTAGCGGTTATCGGTAAGGGTAACGCTATTTTAAGGGTATCGATATGTCAGATATATTGGTAACGGTATTTCGGTAACGGTATTTAACTAATTTCGTTAGCTGTATTTTAAGGACACCGGGATTTAATTTTTTTTTTGTTAATACAATCAGTACCCAGGAAATGGGATGCTTTCTTTAGAAAGAGAATGGAGAAGAGATTAAAGGTTATTGATTAGCAGCTGTGCGCGCCATCTGATGAAAATTTGAAGAACTTGTTGAAGCTTTTTAATTCATAGCCCTGGGGCCGAATTACGGCATTCGTGATCGTAATTTTCGATCGAATTTAATTTTCTATTTTCGAAAATAAACGATTTTAACGAAATTTTTTTTTTATTTTTATTTACTTCGGGCCTTGATTAGAAACAAATGTAAGGTTTTGTATTTTCATTATTAGTATTTTTGTACTTACTCCTTAAAAAAAAAGTTTCCGAACGATTTTACACTATCACGATTCGGCCCTTGATTTATTACACTGTGTGTAATTTTTTAAGTCATGCCAAAATAACCATATACGGACACCACTACGTGATAAAAGACTAAAAAAAAAAAAGACCCGTGTCTCCCAATTTTTCCCAAAGTCATATTCTTTTTTGTTTATGGGCCGCCAAAGTTTTGGGGCCTCGGTATCATTTTCGCAAAAAAGTGATAATTTTCTCAGGCTCATATCTTGCAAACCGTTTACTTTCGATTTACTCTTTATGGCAAAGTTGTAGCTCTTGTCATAAAGAACAAAAATTGCGAACATATAAAATCAAAAAAACTTCACCTTCCAGATCAAAATCGCAAAAAACTTAAAAAAATTCGATTTTTTTTTTACCTTTTTTCCCGTGTTCAGTAGGGTGTCCCATTCAAAAAAAAATTTTGGGGATCATTCTTAATTTGAATACTCATAAGGCTAAGAATTTTTGAGAATTTTTTCAGATTTTTCGGAGCTGGTTTAGAGGTCGCGCAAATCGATTTTTTACCAAAAATCGAGCTTTTTGGGCTTTTTTTGAATTTAGCTTGAAAATTGGTAAAAAATCGGTATTTCTTCAGCTTCTGAGTCAATATTCTTAAAGAAAATTTTCCGATCTTTAATTTTATGTGCATAAATAATAAGTTTCGGCAATGATTTTGCACATTTTGACAATTTAATAACGGTTTTTCGTAAATTTTCAACAAATATGGAAAATAATGCTTTATAACTTTTAAAATTCGTATAAAGACTAAAAAAAGTAATGATGCAGTTTAATAGATTATTAAGTTTTAAATTAATTAGCTGAAAAAAAATGAATTTTCTCTCACCGTTCTCGAGTTATACCCTTTTAAAGCTGTGTACACATTGTATGAAATGTATAATACTATAAGGTGTGAACTAGGTTTGCATTGGTTTAAGCTTTAAATAATTGGATTTAGAAAATGTTTTTACAAATAAAATAATAGTTACTTACCACTCATACATTACAATTATATTAAAAACAAAGAAAAATAGATTTGTTATAAATCATTTATTAGTGTTCTTGCGATGCTGCTCTACCCCCTGCAGTAAACTCTGAAAGTCTGTTTCAGAAGTTGTGATATTGATATAACTATTAGCCAAGGCCACACCACGTTCTGCGACATCATTTACAACTTGCAATTGTTGAACTTTGTGTTTTGCTTCCTGAAATGATTTGTTGTTTTCCCATTTTTCTGGATCCGTTTGTAAAAAATCAGTAAATGTTGCAGGCTTCAAAAAAAGTTAGGCTGGCTTTTGGAATAAAACACTGAATTTGTTTATTTTCAATCATGTCTTCTGTTAAATTTCCTTTCACTAATTCGTTGTTATTACTTTGTTCATGTAGGTTTCTAAGCATTAAACGCAAAGTTTTGGTATCTATACGTTCATCAAAAAACGTTAAGGCAGCCAACTTCTCGGAAAGGTACCACTGATGACCCAGAAAGGCTTTCAGAGTCTCGCATGCAACTTTTTCATTAAAGCGTTTGTAATCATACAATTGTTTCAAAAGTCTAAGGTCATTGAGAGGAGCGTATCGGGGGCACTGGCATAGGTACCAATTTTTAATATATACTCTTAAAATAAATGAGGTAAACTCCAGCAAGGCATCAATTTTTGAATTTTGAATGAAAGGTTGTAGCTGGTTTCAAAAAATACATATTTTTAGAGAGTATATAATTTTCATCATCCAGCGAGCTCGGCTAATGGCTCCAGGATATTTTATTGTTGGATGGGGCTCAGGTCTATCACCCAAAAAAATAAGGCTCAGTTGCAGCATTTCTTTATAATCTTCCCTTGGTTGCATATTCTCCAGCTGCTAATTACCGGAAGAGGGCTCTAGCATAAAAGCTTTTATCTCAAGCCATAAAATTTATCTCAATCTCAAGCAAGCGTCTTTCACTTATTAGTTTACAAAAATTTTAATTGTATTGTGACTTGTTATCTCTAACCTATAGACTATCTGCCAAAAATAGGGTTGTAGTTCCCCCAAATCCAATAAATCATGAAATTTAGTTCGAGCCATATCAGTGCCACCTAGTGATAACGGCTTTTTGGCTACTTTTTTTGCTGTCCACAACTTGACAACACTTAAAACTAAGCTTTGACATACAATAAATAAATTTTCAAATCTCATAATCTAAAGTTTACAACAAATCGGATGCCCAAATCTTATAGTACTAAAAATTTCATACAATGGGTGCAAAGCTTTAAAAGGGTATAACTCGAGAACGGTAAAAGAAAATTATATTGTTTTTTTCTGCTAATTTATTTAAAACTTCATAATCTTTTAAACTGCATCATTAGTTTTTTTAGTCTTCATACAAATTTTAAAAGTTATAAAGCATTCTTTTTCATATTTGTTGAAAATTTACAAAAACTGTTATATAATGTATTAAAATGTGCAAAATCCCTGACGAAACTTATTACTTATGCACATAAAATTAAAGATCGGAAAATTTTCTTTAAGAATATTTACTCAGAAGCCGAAAAATTACCGATTTTTTAGCAATTTTCAAGAATAATTCAATAAAAGCCCAAAAAGCTCGATTTTTGGTACAAAATCGGTTTGCGCGACCTCTAAACCACTTCCGAAAAATCTGATAAAATTCTCAAAAATACTTTACCTTATGAGTATCCAAATTAGGAAAGATCTTCCGAGAAAATCCAAATTTTTATTTTTTTTGGGACAACCTAGTGTTCAGGTCCATAGGTAGCAAACCATTCAAAATTCAAGGAAACAATCAACTACAAAAATTTACCTAAGATCTCAATAAACAAATTTCTAGATTTTTGAAAGTAGTTTTATTCTTTCTCTATCTGCCTGTGAAAATAAATTTGATGCACCTCTTTGGCTTTCGGTATATTTTTTCAAGATGGCTCATTTTTGGGTATTTAAATACAAAATAGGCAGGAATGGGTCAACGGTACTTGTTTTAGTTTTTTGTTATTATTCTATTTTGTTATGTCTTCTTCAGTAACCCATTATGAAATGTTGGAGTAATTGCATTTTTTATTTAAAATATGTGTAAAATATGAAGATCCCAATTTGGTACATTACATATGTAAAAAGCTTTGGGAGTGCGAAGGTTAAATTGAATTTAAAAATTTAGTATACTCCGATTTGCATTTATGTTTTTTTTTTTCAATTGATAAATGTTTATTTAGCAATTTCCCCTGCCACTACCCCAACAATTTCTCTATTATATTTATGTACAACATAGATTATTTAAAAACAAATGGCCAGACAAATTGTTTGTTCAACCCAGACATTAAGAACACTCTCTATTTTGTTTCTGCTTCAGATTTTTTTTTTTTTGTAAAATTGCATTTATTGCAATATGCCTTCAGGCGTTACCAAAGAGTGCTGCACTACAATATTTAAAAAAAAAAAACGACAATATATTATGACTAGGGCAACCAAAAATAAGCTAGAGCTTGCTTTTTATTTGAAGGTATAGAACTATTTCGATTTAATGCAAGTTCGGGTCTTGAATTTGTGACCATTTGAAGCTAACTTATTTGATAGAGCTTCTTTTTTGCTTATTTTTGGATATTTGCTCGTTTTGAAAGTACTAGCATATTTGAATTTATCGCTTAAAAATTAAGCTTACTTTAGCTTTTTTCTTTCAAAATAGTGCTTTTTACGTTTTTTCTAACAATCGGTACTTTGAAGTTTTTTGATTGAAAGTTTAAAATTTAATCTTTTGATAAAACAATTTGAACTGAAAGCTTAATAAAAACAAATTCTTTATTATACCTTTGTTTGACTGATAAAGTTCCAACGATTAAATTTAATTTGTTATTTGCAAATATCAGCGGCTTATTCTAATGTTTTTAGGGCGTATTTTTGGTTGCCCTGGTTATGACCATAGACTGACTAATAATATTTACACAGCAACATTGTTGAATGTTGGGTGTTTTATTCATTTAAATGAAGTTGACTTTGTCTACGAGACAAACAAAAAATTTTTTAACATACAAACAAATAAATTTAAACTAATATTTAACAAAAAAAAACTAAATTAAACAAAACAACTAGAAATTACTTGCTAGAAGGGACAATATGTTACTCTACGTACAATAAACGTTTCCCAAAAAAAATCTTTAAATCTTTCTATGAATTAACACTCAAATTAGTCTTTGTTAAGTTTTAATATTTATCAATTTATCCATTAAAACATATTAAATCAATTTTAACAACAATTTTAATGATAAAGATAATAAAAAATATTAAAAATGTTTTTTTTTTTTAAGGAAACAATTATATGGTACTTCGGTTCAGAAGTAGAAAAAATTTCTTGGAGAGTTAAATTTTAAAGAGTTCAGAAAAACTTGAACTTATTGCCATGGCATATGCTAATGAAATGTACTGAGAGAACTTAATTTAGTTATACTTAAATTTATTGGTCCATCGAACTGAACCTTTTAATCCAAATATCATAATATTTTTTTTAAAGTTATTTCGAATTTGAAAATTTAACTACATATTTGGAGTAATATTAAGTTTTTTTCACTACTTTCTACATCGTTTTACTTGCATAGATAAATTTTATAGGTCCTTCGGACCCAGAAAAAAAAATTTTTTAAGATCTTTAATTGAATAGATAATTTTAAATAGTCGGAGATACACAAAAAATTTCGTAAGAGCTTGAATTAATTTATAATTTTAAATGTCCCTTCGCGGACCCATAAAAATTGGATTTTTTTTTATCGTAGCATAATGTTTTATTTCGGAGGAATACTACGTGTTTTAGTCTGGTTTTTTTTTTTGATAATTTCATTGCCATAAAATTGTTTTAAAAAAAATTATTTTTTTTCTAAGAGCTTTACATGGTTAGATTTTGTTGAATTATCCTTCGGGCACACACAAATTTAAATTTTCTTTTGTTAAAGTTTTAATTGGAAAGACAATTTTGAATGGTCATTCGGGCCCAAAAATATATGACGAACTTAAAAAATTTTCGACACTTTGAGGCTACTTATGTGCAGGAAATCATACTTTTAAAGTCGCAAAATTTAAAATATTAATAAAGCATGCTTTTTGAGGTTATGAAAATTTTGTTTGTTAAATAAAGTTTGAAGTCCTTAAAATTTGTTGATGCCTTTTCGATTTAAGTATTAAGCTCATTCAAATATTTTATTTGATGTACTTTTTGGCGGGATTAATACAGCGCATTAGTTGTCACAAAGCAAAATGTTTTTCGAAAAAGCTGCTATTAAATTTTGTTGCAGTTTATCAATTAAGTCCATCGTGAAAAATCACTTTACTCAAACCATGTTTGTTATAAAAAAATGCAAAAAATAATAATAAAAGTTCATAAAATTTTTAAAAAGTTCATAAAATTTTGGCGTTTCTGTTAGACGCATAAAACAATTATTTATAAGTTTGTGATGTTCCGATCCCGTTATTGGTGGGCTGACATAAATTTGTTATACCTCAAACTGTATAAAGTTACACAAGTTTTTAAATACAGTTAAAAAAAACTGCGAAATTTTAAAAATTGGAAAATTTTCGTTTCATTTTTAGACCAAAATACAACTTTTCATCAAGCAGCGATATGGAAATTAGTTTTTTTAGTCTGGTGACTTAATTTTTTACTGGTTTGGATCTGAAAGTTAAAAGCTAATATCTTATTTTTTTACGAACATTTTTAAGTATGAATCTTATTAAAGTAAATATGATTCTAGTTAAAATAAACTTTTGGTATTTAAAATACTATTTCAACATTATAATGTCATTTGCGTATTTTAAAAATGAGTAATAACATATTTGAACTAAATAAAAAATAAACTTTGTTTGATTTCTAAGCTGTTTCTATTTAATTTAATGTTGTTGCTACTTGATTTGCTAATGCTTTTTTTCTGTGTTTAGACATTTTAGAATAGTCCTTCGGACTTACAAAAATTATATTTTTTTCGTAACAGCTTTAATTAAGCACACAATTTTTAATGGTCCTTCGGACCCACAAAAATTTGATTTTTTTTTTTTGAAATCCTAGCATAATGTTTTATTTCGGAGGAACAATGTGTATTTTTTTGTGTTTGTTTTTTTTTTATTTAAATGGTCCTTCGGACCCATAAAAATTGTATTTATTTTGAAAATCATAGCTTAATAGTTTAATTTCGAGGGATAGTACGTATTTCTCAGATTTTTTTTGATTTTTTTGTCCCTCTAGTTGCCGGGTGTTTTAAGTTATTTTTGATCTTAAAAAATAGTGAGTGACATTTAATAGACGACAACACATGACTCTAGGTCTCGGTCAATGTTTTTTTTTTGTTTACTAGCGAAAAACAAAAAAAGTAATTTTGAATATTTATTAACAAAAAAAAAAACTCCAATTAAAAAAACATTCTAATGACTTGCTGTTTTTTAATTATTTCTTTTATTCTTTTTTTTCAAAACTTTAATACGAAACGGAAATTATTATATTCCAAAATAAGACACAAGCAGAGCGGTATAGCAAAATCACTCTTTAAAGAAATTTGTTGTTGAACTCTGTTAATGTGTTTCAAGTTTTTAGTGCAATTAATTTTTATTTTGGCAAACAAAATGTAATGCAAAAGCACACAGGAGGAAGGCAGGCTGTCTGGGTTGGTAGGCAACTTAATGAATTGGCGGCGGCGGTTTGGGATGGATGATGGTTGGTTCGTTGGTTGGTTGGCGGTTCTACAGCACATTAATTTAACCGAAAAATGTGTACTAAAAACGACTTTAATGACGCTCAGAACTTCTTAAAATAAAAAAAAAACACAAAAACGACTCAAAATAATGACTGCAATTTTTATGACTACCAAATGATGATGATATTTTTGTATACTTCATATATGGTATATTGTATATGGTATAGATATATTTTCGAGTTCTTAGTCATCATTAGGGACAGGAACTTCATGCACTTCAAACGTGGGTTTTATTAGTCTATAATATGCATGAAAAATCTTAAAGTATGCACTAAAAATTAAAAAAACTATGCACCTAAATTGTTTTTATTTAAATTAAAACAAAACCACACGCAGAGAAAAACTATGATTGAACATGATTGGGGACAAGAAATTATTATATTATAATCCTAACAATCATAAACATGATGCTGACTGATCATATTATGATCACTGAGGACGATTTTATCATTTGGATCATTATATGATTATGATGATAATATTATAATTGTAACGTGTTTCAACCATAACATGATGTTGTTAAACTATCATAACATAATTCTCTGTTTTCTGCATGCAACATGAAATATGACAAAAAAAAGTAGTTTTATTTCTTTTAATTCTTCTTAAATACAAAGCATATAAAGATTAAATAAACTTAAAATCTTTATTGATATAAAAAAGTTTTTTTTAATATTTTCTAATGTAAATTTTCAGTTTGTTCTCAAATAGTGTTTGAACATAGAACAAAGAACGGTCAACATTGGAGGTTGCATTTTTAAATTATGTTAATTATATTGTTGTGTATTGATTTTATGAGTTTGCATCACAATGTTTTGAGGTAAACCAAGCAGTATCTACGTCTATATTCTAAAAATATAAACCAGGATTTCGAGACTTTCGAAGATAAAAAAAAAAGGTGAAAAGAGATGCACTTTAAATTAATTATTTTTCATATTTTTACGCATTTTAATTAAATTTTAAAGTTAATTTGTAGTGTCCGACCGAACAGTTCGGCCAGAAAATGCATTTGGTCTATATTCGGTATTTTAAAGCATTATGGACAAATTTGGCGGATGAAAAAATGTTAATTGGGCTGATTAGATGCTATTCTGAGTGTCAAATTTGAAGAAAAGTCTGTAGTTAAGCAATGAATTCACTGTTCGGCCTCAGAAAGTTCGGCCAAATTGAAAATAGTTCGGCGGCCGAACTTTAAAGCCAAACCTCGGCTTTTCCCTTAAATTTTATACACAAAATCGAATTAAATGGGCTTAATAAACATGTTTCCGATGCCAAAATTTGTCATCATTGCCTCTAGATATCAAAAAACCGACAAAATTCGGTCGGACACTATTAATTTGTACTGTTTAATTAAGATATTCTTTGTATACGGTTTGCACAATTTACACAAAATTAAAATTATTTATATGCTAATACCCCGGTTTGCGTCGGGAATTGGAACCAGAGAAATGAGACGCAAACGAAACGACGCAAGCCGAAACATGCTTTCCAATGCATTTGTATCAGGCAATACCGCTAAAATACCGTTATCGATTCAAAACCCTTTCAACTGACTATCGTTATCGCTAAAATACCGTTACAGAAATATTTGAAATATCGTTATTAGTAAAATACCGTTACCGATATAACTGAAATGCCCATATTTTTAAAATACCGTTACCGAAATAACTAAAATAGCGTTATCTGCAAAATACCGTTACCGAAATAACTTAAAATGGCGTTTCCCATTCAAATATCAATACCTTCATTTTATAATAATTTTTTTTTTATATTAATTTAAGCCAATATCAGAAAAAATAATCGCTGTATATTTGTATATTTTCAAAAGCTTGATCATAAACTAGCCGGTCATTATGACTCTGTCAAGATGGGGTTAAAAATATTGGTGTACATAGATAACGTTACACTTAAAATATCGTTACCGAAATAACTGAAAACCCGTTATATTTGATAAAATACCGTTACCGAAATAACTAAAATACTGTTACCTCGAAAATACCGTTACCTCTAAAATATCGTTACCAAAATAGCTTAAATGCCGTTACCGCTAAAATATCATTACCGAAATAATTTAAACACCTTTATCGCTAAAAAACCGTTACCAAAATAACTGAAATGTCATTACCCCTAAAATACCGTTATCGAAATAAAAGAAAATAGCGTTACCCTTACCGATACCCGCATCGAATCGATTACCATCCATGATTTGTATTGATTTTTATTTGATTGGTTCCATAACCCATTATTTTAATTAAAACAATTTTATTTATAAAAGAAAGACTTTATTTAAATATTAATATTCTAGGAAAAACGTAACAACTGCAGTTTTATAAGAATTAATCAAATTAATTCCGAAAAAAAACTTCAGTTATTCCCGTATATGTTAATTTAAAAAATTAGTTTTCGATAAAATTTTCATATTTCATAGTAACGTCGCAAATCGAAGAATGTACGACTCAAATTCGAAGTCATGCGACGCAAACTTAAATAGTATCGATGCAACTTCGAGGCCATGCGACGCAAACTGAAACATTATCGACGCAACTTAAAATTCACAAAAAAAAAGTTAACGGGCAACTACGAAACGACGCAAATGTAAGTGACGCAAACCGGGGTTTTAGTGTATTGAAAAACAAGCATTTTACAAAACACCTGTTTCACGTAATCCCAATAATAGTATAAAATTTAATAGAACCCTCAACGGGGCTTGAGCAACTTGGATATTGTTTAGTTTATATGCTCAAATATAAAATTAAATTAAAAAAAATACAAAAAAAAACTTAGGAAATGCAATAAATACATGCATTTAAAGCAAAATAATTAAAAATATTTCTTTAAAGCAAAATATGCAATTAAAATATGCATTTAAAGCAAACTATGCAAAAATATGCACTAACAAATCGATGGCATTTTAACGCAAATTCTTTGTTTCGCAAAGATATTTTGTTTACCCTGTTCTCAGACTCAAGGGAAAAAAAGTGCATTTGCATAAACTTCCGGTCCCTGGGCATCATAAAAATTAATTTGATTTTATAGTTATTTTGAGAACAGAAATTTCATTTTTATTATTTTAAAAATAACATCATGTGTTGAAAGAAGATACTTTTTTATAAAAAAAAGCACATTTCTTTAAAAAATATTTTGCCTAAAAACCATTCCATCCCATACAGAACAACAAACTGTTGCCTACTCTGAGTAGCCACTTGATCATTAATTTAATTATATCAATATTTTAAATTTCTTTTCGCACCACAATTGACATTTTATATGCTTGTTATTCTTATGTTTTAAAGCTTAAACAAAAAGTTAAGCCGTCCCCTCTTTTTTTTTTGAAAATCCATTTATTTTATTTAATGATGTCTGTTACGAGCGAGCATCTTACTCGACTCTAAATTATAACACTTGATATCAAGTGCTTTTTCTTCAAGTTTAATCTGTCATTTTCTTAAAACATTTTCAAGCCTAATTATATACTTGATGCCTTGACAGATCATTGAAATTTGTGCGGTATATAACAATTCAAAAGTTTGAAATAAAAAAAAAAAAATGCATTGAAATTTTTTTGACAGTGACAAATCTGCCAGAATGAAGAACATAAATTATAAAATTAGCTGGTGTTTCGAAGTTAATTCAAAATTTAAAATAAACATTTTGAAAAAAATATATAACTATAGTGTTAAAAATATGCATTTAATTTAAAACAAATATTTAAAATTTACATAATAGTATATGCAAAAAATGCTTTTAATACTGAAACATTCATTCAATATGCAATTAAAATGCCTACAAAGCCGTAAAATATTGTAAACATGATAAAATATATGGCTTAAGAAGTGCATAAGAAAACTTTACTCAATACCAGAATATGCACCAAAAATGCATTAAAAACTAAATATGCAAAAACATGGAATTTCATGAAAATATGCAATGATGAGTATTTGTACATATTATGCGAAAACATGTAAATAATGCATTTAATGTTAAAATATGCACTCAATATGCATTTAAATCCCATGTTTTATAGAAAAATATGCATTTCAATAAGAAATAAGCATGTTTTCAAATTGAAATTGAAATTGTCTTTATTAAAGTAGTAAAATAGTGTACATAATTTTTGGTAGCTCGCTCAATTTACAGAAATGGTATACCTTAATTCTAAAACATTATAATTACACGCAGTGGAAAGAACTTATATAACTAATTAATTTTAATTTACGAAGGAAAATTCTACTATTAAAAACCTTCGAATTTATAAGAATGTTTTCAAAATTATACCTAAAATGTGTTGTTTAAAAAGTGCAAAAACCAAAATATGCAATATATAAGAATTTCAAAACCAAACATGAAAAAACATGAATTTGCATAATATAAAAATAATAGTGTCCGACTGAACTCACTTTTGTTTGCAGAAGCCGAAACCGTAGCCGAGGGGGGTTTTTACGTAATTCGATTCGATAAGAAATTCGATTCTAACAGAATTTTCACATTGAAAATAAAGTAATTAATAGTACGTCTAAATGTTGAAAATGTGTAGACAAATATCTAGTAAATGCGAAAAGAAAAAAAAGTAAGACTTTTATGTACGGATATAATCTTACAAGAGTTTTCAAATTTCCGAGTTCTAACAAAAAATTTTCGAATCGAACCCCCAAGATTTGCAATGTTCGGCCGAAGCCGTAGCCGAACTTTTAAACTTACTTCTAATTTGAATAAAACCTGAAATTCGGTTAATTTTTACAACGAAATTTGTTTAAAGTATACCAAAAAATATTAAACATGAATTAATCTCAAAAAAAAAAATCTAGTTTACCATTTTCTTTCAAAAATATGAAAATGGGAATTCTTGAACTTTGTTATTTTAAATAAAATATATAAAGAATTTATTTCAAATTCTTGTTTTTCGCACTCGAAATTAAAGAACTTATTCTGAATGTACTCAATTGTTAAATACACGGAGTTCGGACAAAATTTGGCTAAGGCCTAACTTGGCCGAACTCCGAAGTCGAATACTCGGTCGGACACTAAAAGATAAGCAATTGTAAGCATATGAAAACATGTCCATTCACTACACTGAGAGAATTATCTGCATGATATCAATGAATTTTTGCATTAGATCTATGAAAAAGCTTCATTAAATAAAGTTGCATTAAAACTATGCAGCTTTTTCATAAAGTTGAAGAAATTTTTCCTTTACATTATGAAGAAAATTTCAGTGAAAAAATTTCTTTAAAACTCATCCGAGAAATTTTTTCTGTGTAGGGTTGTCATTTATTGGGGTTTTGTTTTCGAATAAACGATCAAAAAAAATTTGATTGAACGCTCAAAGGATTAATATTTAAAAATAATAAATTATAAAATAAAAATAATTTTTAAAATACATAAATAATTAAAGTATTATCTCAAAATTTTCTGAATTCGGGCAACAATTTAACCACCACAACAATACCAAATCTCAAATGCAATCATTTTAGACAACAGTAACGCCAAAAGATTTCTCAGTCGTGCTCCATTTGGCAATATATCGTTATGAAAAAATAGTTTTGAAATCGACAGTTTTAGTATATCGAGATCTTATTTTAGTTACCGTAGAAATTACATAAATACACAGAAAAATAAAGTGGCAACCGAATTAAAAAGTGTATTTTGGCGGCTGCAACAAATAAATTCGGTTAGTACAACCATATTCAAATGTGATTTCTGAATGTTTTGGTTGTTGCAACTTTGGTGGTTTTCGCGATTGAAATGGGTTTTTATTTTGTTGTGTGAGAGAAAACAAAAGAATGTGAAAACATATTTTGTGTAAAAACCGATTTTTTTACTGTAAAGTTAAATAATCGGCCTCCAAAGTTTTTCCGATTTTTCAGAATGTTCGGCGTTCGAATATAGAATATATTGCTTAACCGATTAGGTATCTTTAAATTTGGCACCCAAAATTGCATCTAATAGACCAATAAAAAATTTTCTCAGGGACCGTAATCATTATGAGTTTTATAATAAAAATTACACAATAATGATTATTTTTGAGTAATATTAATAAAAATCAGCCATAATCATTATTTTTGATCAAAAAAAAATACAACTCAAAAATAATCATTATTTATGATTTTTATTTTTTTCACTCAAAATAAACCTCACTTTCAATTTATGACTTTTTTGTGAGGATATGCAACTATGTTGGTAAAAAAAACCTTACAAAAGAGTCATAAATTGAAAGTGAGTTTTATTTTGAGCAAAAAAAATAAAAATCATAAATAACGATTATTTTTGAATTTTATTTTTTTGCTCAAAAATAATGATTATGGCTGATTTTTTTATTATTACTCAAAAATAATCATTACCATTGAAGAAAACTTTAAAAATCAAAAATTTAAAAATCATGACGGATATGCAAAGATTGTCAAAAAATAATAATAATGGTGCAATAAATTTTTTTTTATGTCTGTTCTAAGTGATTGATTTTTTGATTAAAACAAACGAACAATAATCATTATTTACGGTCAATGATTTGTCTATTTCATAACTGTCCATAATGCTTGGAAATACCGAATACCGACAAAAGGTATTTTCTGGCCGAATTCTTCGGTCGCACACTACAAATTTGCAGCGGTCAATGTTTTTAAGAGCTTATAATTTCAACTTTGACTTTAAATAGTAAATATTAGCAAAAAAGTTTACGTTTTTCATAAAAATAGCAAAAAGTAGCTCTAACCACAAAAACTTGGGAAATATATAGCTGTTGCGTGTGTACCTTAAAATTATTAATTTCTCGTGAATCGAATTTATATTAAATGCCTATGTTAGACTATTTATCATATTTATACAGATAAACAAACAGTTAACTATGAAAATGCGGATGAAGATATTACTAAAGCTTTCAAAAATAAATGAAAAATAATTCGCAAAATATTCTAAAAAATTTTCTAAATAACTAAATCTTTAAATTATTGCAGATTTTTAAATGTGCTTTAAATAATCGGATTACAAAACAATACGTTGAGAATATATGTAAGTTAAACATCCGCATGATATCCGCATCTAAAAATTTATAAATTTTATATATTTTGAATTACAAAACTGTTATTGTTGGTTTACAAATGTGTTTTAAATATCCGCATTACATACAAATACGTTTAGAACAGATTAAAGTTAAAAACATCCTCATAATATCCGCATCTAAAAAATCATAAATATTGCATATTCTGAATTACTAAATCTTTGAATTATAGCAGATTTATAAATATGCTTTAAATATCCGCATTACGTAAAAACACGTTAGGAACATTTGGCAAAAGCATTCGCATCTTAAAATTTAAAAATTTTGCATATATTTTCTAATTATTTAAATTTACACATATTTTTGCAGTTTTATACTCGTAAGCAACTGCAGGCAGAAATGCTAATAATTGGTATGAAACATTTACTGCCATTTTAAATCTACGTGAGAGGTCAAAATTAGGCGAATATTTAAAGAAAACCGCTGATAAAACATTTAACTCAATATTTTTATTAAAAATTTCTCCATATTAACTTTCAGAATTGTAGATTTTACATTTAAAATAAATTTGGCGAAATATATTTTATGCGGATATATTAAGCTTCCGTTTCCTTTTCTATTAAACCAATTTAAAAAAAAATCTTCTAAAACTTGTAGAACAGATTTTTAAGCCATTTTAACTGAAAAAATTCCTATAAATTTTAATTTATTTTATCAGACCGACATAAAAACATTAACAATATGTATATTTTTTTTTTGTATGTAACACCATAAAACATGATTTTCGAATCATCTATCTGGTACATGCGATAATATTTTATTTGTGGTGTCATGGCTTGGAATAGAAAATAGAGGGAAAACAAGATTTTTTATAACTTGACAAAAAAATAAATGCAACACAAATATAAAAAAAAAACAGCCGGCACACAATTTGGTTTTTAACAGAATTCATACTGAATCTATCTAGATTATCTATTGTTTCACAAAATGCAATGTGTTTTAACCCAGCTAGCATTTGGAAGATCATTTTTTGAAAAATCACCTTGCTGAGTCTTTTTAGAGTACTTTTGGTGACCAAAAACTGATTAATCATTTGCACGATTAAAAAGGGACTCGAATGAGTAAAACTTTAATGAGTAAAAGAGTTCGATTTAAAATACAACAACAAATTGTATAACAATTGTAAATTAATCATACAGAAGTTTAAAATGTGACATTTAATTCCGTTATACTTTATCATATTTTACTCATCTGGAAGATTGAAAAATGATTAATCAATAATTGATCATGAAGGTGTTTAAAAACTGATTAAAATTATGTATTATATGATCATATTTTGCGCAGATAGATGATTAAACACTGCTTGTAATGTGTTTTTTTTTTCTAACAATAACGGGGCAATCTTTGCATATTCTTGAAAAGATTGCAAAAAGTTAACTTTTTGTTCATTTATAAAAGTTACATCGTGGTGTAAAGATCGAAGAAGTGAAAGTGAAAGTGAAACAAAAAATAATTAAAAAGTAAAAATTAAATAATTATTAAAAGGCAATGTCAGCTAACCAAATAAAACGCATTGAAAAGGCGCAAATAAAAAGATTAGCAAAAAAAGAGGCAGAAAATTTAATTTCGCCAAAAAAAAACAAACCTGAAAAAAAAACAGATAATATTGAAGAAAACATTCAAGAATATGAAGAGTCAAGTCAATATTCAAATGAAAACAGTGTTGATAGTGACAGTTTTTATGATTCAAGTGATGAAAGTGATTCAAGTGATGAAAGTGAAGAAAATGAATTTAATTTATGTGAAGGACTAGCTAAGTGGGCAATCCAATTTCAAGTGAGCTTTGTTGCAATTAATGCACTATTATTGTTATTGCTTAAATGCAATATGAAAGTTCCAAAAGACGCTAGGACACTTTTAAAAACGCCTAGTTCTGTAGTTGAGAGAAAGGTTGGTGAAGGAACATATATTCACTACGGATTAAAAAACGGATTAACCGATTTCTTAGTAAGTAATAATTGTAAGTTGTTGGATATTGTTCTAGATTTTGGCATTGACGGTCTGCCGCTATTTAAAAGCAGCTCTAAACAAGCATGGCCGATTTTAGGAAGTGTTGTTGGATCAAGCTATGTTTTCGTTATTGGTGTGTTTGAAGGAATTTCAAAGCCAAACTGCGCAGATAATTTTTTAAAAGAATTTATAACAGAACTTAATGCTCTGATGCAAGAAGGATTGGTTTTTGCTGATAAGTTTTTTAATATTAAAGTTCGTTGTTTTGTTATGGATGCACCAGCAAAATCCTTTGTTTTGGGAACTAAGGGGCATAGTGGCTACTATTCCTGTACTCGCTGTATACAGAAAGGACAAATATTCAAGCACCGTCTTATTTTCTCGACCGAAAGCGAGTGTGCGATAAGAACCAACGACACTTTCAGAAATCGTCTTCAACCCGAACACCATTTGAAGCTGTCGATTTCACCATTAGAAAAACTTAACATAGATATTGTTGCACAGTGCTCTCTAGATTATATGCACGTTGTATGTTTAGGTGTAATGAGAACATTATTAAATGCCTGGGTAAAGAAAAAAGGTGAAGACTATTCTTTAGTGTCATGGAAATGTTTAACAATTTCGAAAGAGCTGTGTTTTAACTCAAATAATGTAACGAAGGAGTTTCAAAGAAAGCCACGAAGCTTAAAAGACCTTGAAAGATGGAAGGCAACAGAGCTAAGACAATTCCTGCTTTACACTTTACACAATTCCTGCTTTATTTATTTATTATTTATTTTTAAACATGCATATAATTTTAAAATACAAATAATTAATTGCATTTTTTATTTTTTTATGTTTTTTGTAAACTGGATCTCATTTAGTTATTTTTTTTTTTTATGAAGTATAATTTTATTTTAGAAATTAGTTTTATTATTATTTTCTTTTAAATAAACATGAAATATGAACGTAATACATGAATATATATATGTTTTTTTTTGTTTGCTAGACACTCACGTTTACGTGATTTTTAAAATTGCGTCAGTGTGAACGTAGGACTCAGAAAGCCGACTGAAAAATACTCGAAGAAGAGTCAAATAGAATTAGAAATTCGACTGATAAATTATTCAAATAAGAGTCGTAAATGACATAAAAAAGACTCATAAATGAATAGAAATATGAGTGATAAATGACTTTAAAAAGACCCCTAAAAAGACTGATAAATAACTCATCAAACACTCGTAAATGACTGAAAGATGACTCGAAAAATGTTCACAAAAGACTCGTACGCAATCATAAACATGACTGAAAGACGACTCGAAAAAGAGTCATAAATGCCGTGAAAGAAGACTCATAAATGATCAGAAAACGATTCGAAAAAGACTTAAAATACCGATTAAAAAGGAGTCGAAAATGACTCTAAACTAATATAGAAAAGGACTCATAAGTGATTTGTCAAGAGGAGTCGCGCGAGGTCACGTTTTTCTCCCGACAACAGTATCATTTATGATCAGAAAATGAGCGCATATTCTGGCTTTTTGATCGCGCTAGGGAGTCAAAAAAGACTCGAATATGATTAAAAATTTTAAAAATGCTAGCTGGGAACTTTTACTACTACATATAAAAGATAATACCCGCCTAGCAATTGGAAGATTGTTTTTTGATAAATCACCAAAACGAGTCATTTTCGAGTACTTTTGGTGATCAATAACTGATTAATCACTTACACGGTTAAAAAGGGACTAGAAAATGTTTCGCGCTTAAGAGTAAAAAGTGCTTGTTTTGAAACGCAACAACAAATTATATAGCACTCACAAATCAATCTTCTAGGTGTTTAAAATGTAATTGTTTTTTTCGTTATATAAGATCACAATTTGCTCATCTAGAAGATTGAAAACTGCTTGATCGCAAATAGATAATGCAGGTGTTTTAAATGTGATTAGTTTTGTTTGTTTTGCTATCGTATTTGGAGCAGAGAGATGATTAAACACTGCTTGTTTGTTGTTTTTTTTTTCTTAAGAATAACGGGATAATTTTTGCGTATTCTTGAGTAAATGTCAACAAGTTGGATATTTGTCTAGTTATAAAAGTTTCATTGAAGTGTAAGCAATGATGTAATGAATGAATGAAAATGTACAAATTTTATTTTTAAGTTTTTGTTTCCTGTCGAAATGACAATAGTTTTTGTGTTATGTTAGGTGTAGTCTTATATTTGTGTTAATTTAAAAAAATACTTACTTTATGTATTAGTTTTTTATTAAAAATAAATCTTAATTTAAATTGAATATTATTCTTTTATTTCTTTTAAGAAAATAAAAAGTGACTCACAGCTTATTTCGTGTGTTAAACTATTAAGAACATATTTGTTAATATTTTTAACATTAACTTAAATATTAAGTCCAAATGGGTATTTTTTAAAGATATATTATTTTTTATTATATTTACAAGAAAAAAATTAAAAAAAATCAAATCTTTAAAAAATGCCCATTTTGAATAAATATTTAAGTTAATGTTAAAAGTATAAACAAATATGTTCTCTAAAGTTTAACACACGAAATAAGCTGTGAGTCACTGTATATTTTCAAATGACTAGAAAAAGACTCCGAAACAGACTGATAAGGGACTCAAAAAAGACTCCCAAACAGACTGATAAGTGGCTCTAAAAAGACTCCTTAACATAATGATAAGTGACTCAAAAAAGACTCGTAGCTTATTCGAAGAAGACTCATAAATGACCATAAAACGATTCGAAAAAGACTATAAAATGACCCAAAACTAACAAAAGAACAGTATCATAAATGAGTCATCAAGAAGAGTCGCGGCTAGGGTACCATTTTCTACCGACAAATGTATCATTTATGATCAGAAAATGAGAGCATATTCCAGCTTTTTGGTCGCGCAGAAGTATCATAAAGACTCGAATATGATTAAAATTTTCAAAAAATGCTGGGTGGGTATGGCTAACTAACTTTGAATGTGTATGTGTATTTATTTATACATATGCAATAGACACAAAAGCTATTAATGAAACTGCAATTTTTTTTTTTTTTGTAGGGTAATATGTACTCTATTTTGCTTTCTATACCAACATCATCATCATACACAGAGAGAATTTTCGTGAACGAGTTTTAATGATTTTTTTCACTAAACTAATTAAGTTTTTTTACAAAATAAATAAAAAATATTTTTTTAAATAAATGAAAAAGCTTCATAATTTTAATGACATAATTTTTAACCGTACGATGCATACTCAACTTTTTCTACGAAAACACACACTCGGGATACGTTTGTACCTACTACTAGCTTACTTTGGCTTTTTCTAATTTTTAAATGGTCCAATTTCGTTATTTTTTTTAAATCCGTATATTAATAATTTACAAATGTTTTAGTTTTTGTTTCATGTGTAAGATACTACTGTAATTGTAAGGTACTATTGTACCATATTTGTACTTTCAATATTGTTTCGAGTGTATTTTTTATAATTTGTAGCAAAGTCATATCAATTTTGAAAAATAAACTTCAGTTTGAATTGAGCAATTGATATTATACCTGGTTCAAGAGATATAGGCAAAAAAAAGGTCACGCGCATGGGATAGCCAAATGCTGTGTGTGTTTCCGTAGGTGTCGACTTTGGAAGCTCGTAGCTCCTGAACCACTGATCCGGATTGGATCAAATAACCTTTAAAAGACTGGAAATTACTTATATTTCCTAGATCCGAAATCTCTATGCCGTTCCTGAGTTGCAGCACTGCAAATGGGTTTGTGTTTACGTAGGTGTCGATTTTGGAAGCTCGTAGCTATTGAACCACTGATCCGAATTGGATCAAATAACCTTTAAAATATTAGAAATTACTTATATTTCCTAGATCCGAAATATATATGCCCTAAGTTAAGCCATTCCTGAGTTACAGCACTGCAAAATTGCAAGTGGATACATTTGTACCCAGGTGTGTGTTCTAGGGTTAATGAAAACTTTTCATAACGCGTTTGAAGTTTTAAATAAATAAAATGAAATGTTCCATAAAATTTTGATGAAAAACTGCATGAATTTAATGAAAAGTTTTAATTAACGAGTTTCAGTGATTCATTGATATTATGCAGATAATTCTCTCAGTGTATAGGCTTATTTGTTTTTGTATTGCATACAACTTGCATTGTCTATACACAGAGATGTGAAATTAAAATTTTGAATAAGGTACACAAAAAAAAATGTTTGTAGTGTTGGCGCATATTCAATTAAAATGTTGTCATTTCAACAAACAAAATAATTATACTTTCAAATTGAGTTGTCAAAAAAAAAAAAAAATTGTAAATATTATTACCCAGGCAGAAAAATACAATCGGCACAGCGTCGGCGACGGCCGGTTATGCGTTGGCAGAAATCTTGACTTTAGTGTCCTGTTAGCCCATTAATAAAAGTGACCAACCGTTAGTTTGTAGTGAACTTGCCATCATTGGCATAAGGTTAATAATTCAAAAAATTTGGTGCTTTTAAAAAAGCTTAAATTAATTTAATTTTGAGAAATATGTATAATAAAACACAGTTAAAAAGCAGCAATACAGTTCGGTCTTGGACTTTATACATCGTATTTAAATGTGTGAAATATAATAAATTACGATAGTTCCCGCTTAAATGCTCCACGCTTTAGTGCGTTCCCCGTTTAAATGCGCAAAAAATGTTCTCAAAAATATATTTCATACAAAATGCACGGGATTAATTGCGTTTTAATGCGTCCCGCTTAAATGCGTTCCCCGACGAAATGATTTATTTAGGCTGAGTTAAATTAGTAAAGTCGGAACAAAATTTATCGATTAAATGCGTTTTTGAAAATATGAGTTTTTTTTTTGCTTAAAACACAGTTCCCAACATAAATAAATTTTTTGTTAACTAAAACTTAAAAAACGAAGCAAAAATTTCCTTAAAGGGAAGAAAACTATTTTTTTTTAAAGCAAAAAGTGTAAAAAAAAAATTATTTACTTAAAGAAAAATAATTTAATTAAATGCGTTCTTTTACTCATTTATGCGATATTTTTTCAACGCGTTACTGCGAATTTATCCGAGTTTTCAGATAAATGATTTTCCGCTTAAATGCTCTGAAAACTTCGCACTCATTTAAGTAGTGCCCACTGTATTAAAAGATTTAAAATTTTAATTAGTTGTAATATTGGTAAAACCAGTATTGGGCAAAGAATTTAGCGAGTGGTACACAGAAAAAAATATTGCCCTACTTTTTGTGTCAATTTATTCACATAATTGTAAATAAAACTGCTAACTAAATGAGAATTGCATGCCGGTTTAAATTCAATGTTATAAAATTCAAGCTATAAAAAAACATTTGGTATGGCAACAAAACATTTGGTATGGCAACAACCATTTTTTCTTTTGGTTTTTGGGATCACTTTTTAATCAAATGAGTGATTATTTAATTGAAAAATAATTCAATTAAAGAGCTGTCAATTTCTAATTGAATTAGCAATTGTCGTTGTTAGTGTAATTTCAGCAATTAAAGTTATTTCGTGATTGTAATGGGTTTTTATCTTTTTGTGTGTACAGGCAAAACACATGCTTTGCAAACAAAATAGTGTTATCCTAGTACAATATTAGGCATGTGCGGCTCCAGCAATTAATATAATGGGAAATTTCATACGCATCAGTGTGCAAAAAAAAAAAAACAACAGACACATGCAATTGTACTTCACGGCGTATGAGATTTCCCTGTATTGCTGGAGCCGCGCATAATAAAGGGTCCGCCATCTAACGTTTTTTTTTTCAACTAGTGCTTATTTCGTGAATGGTAACACTTAGCTCATGTCTGATTTGACAGATAATTAGTTTTATCCTTCCGCTGAACGAATGTGGTCCGTATGTTCGTTATCTTGTGAAAAAAGTGAAAGAAACTGGCATCCACATCGTGAAAAGCCAAAAACAGTGCGTACACCCGAGAATATTGCTGCTGTGGCAGAAAGTGTGCGTGAAGCGCCATCAACATCAATTCACCGTCGTTCTCAACAATTGAACATTTTGGAGACATCATTGAGACAAATTTTGCATAAAGACCTTTTTATGACGCCATACAAAGTCCAATTGGTTCAGGAGTTCAAAAAAAAAAAAGAAGTTATTTGGCGGATCCTTTATTAGGTGTACCTTTGGTAATTTTTAACCTGGTAGGTTTTACAAAAATATAAGTAGTTTGAAAGTACTATTTTTTGGTACGGTTGAAAATTTATATGCGGGTAAATAATTTGTTGAAATGACAAATTTTTAATTGAAAAATGTTTGCAGTATACAAACATTTTTTTCTGTATACTTTTTTTAAAACTCTAATTTCACATTTCTCTGCTAGATTTTTCAAAAAATTTCAGGTCCCAACATTTTGAAATTTTGCCATCGCTGTCCCATATGTGTTTGTGTTGGCAAATTTAAACATACTATTTTTTCATTGCCAATGCCCCCTGGTATGTATGAGTTTGTATATATTTTTTCTTCTTTTATCCAATACAATGCCAAACATTGCAACAAAAAGAAAAAAACTTTATACGAAAAAAATTTTATTTTAACTTCAACAACAAACATGCACTTTTATTTACCTCCCTCCCACACTTGGGAATGCATAATACTCGTACTTTACTCCGTGACTTTAACATTAAAATGGAAAAAAAAAGCCAGAAAAAAACTTCAACTTGTAAGGCTTCATAAACACATACATGCACAGCAAAGTAAAATAAACAGTACTATACCATATACAGAACTTTGAAAGAATGAATTCATATAACTCAAACTATAAAGTATTTAAAAAAAAAAAAAAAAAATCTGGTTTTATAAGAAAAGACTTGGGCAAGGAAGTGCGCATGCAAATGCATTTTTTTTCTCGATAAAACTGAAATAGTCTAAATATTTATTTGAATCTTTAAATTAAAGAACAAAATGGCATCGAATTGTAGTTTAATAGTTTGCATATTTTAGAATATTGTTCTACCTCAAGATCAAAAATCTAATATATTGTCATATTAGATTTTATTTTATGCTTTTTCAAATATTCTAACTCAAAATCAGTTTTACATTTTAAAATCTAAAAGCGTAAGAAATTAGGAATATTGAATATACATGGCAAATAAAATTTTGTGTCTAAATTTTTTATGCTTTTAAGCTTTGATTTTTGCAAAAAGCGTCCTTTGTAGTGCATATTTGTCATACTTTTAGGAAATATTTTTAAGCGACTTTTTTTTTTATTAAGTTGTATGAAATTCCTTACCCTGAAATGAATATAGTCATGGTAAAAATATAAGGTTCGAAGGACCACTTACAGTTCGGGCTGTATTGAAGTAAAAATAAAACAAATCTGAGTCAGAAATCATGTTTAGTAATGATAGGGCAGCGAATTTCAGACAAAGGCTTGTTTGTGTCAATGTCAATTGTGTCAACATGTGTCAGTGTCAATTTTGAGGAATCAAAGAATTTGCAAAAAAAAATTACATGGATTTTTTGCATATGCATATTTTGACTTGAAGAGCATATTGTATGATTTTTTCATATTTTCGTTTAACTGCATATTTTTAAATAAACATTTTGGTATTTTTAGAAATTTTGATCAAATTGTTATATGGCTCAACATTATATGCTAATTGCTCAACATTATATGCTGTTTTTCTGTTTTAGAGAAAATTGTTCATTTTTGATAATAACAACAAAAACGGATTAATTTTTTACATTCTTCGATTTTTACAATAACTGAAATATCTTGATTCTATCAGTGAATTTTTTCAAAAAAAAAAAAAAAAACAAGTGAAATGAAAATGCCTATTATGGAGGCTCTAACTTTTCTAAAATGGAGCAAAATTAATGATTAATTGGTTTTTTGTTAAAGTTCTGCCTATTATGGAGGCTCTAACTTTTCTAAAACTTTGGGTTCTGATGAGATCTTTAGTCAGATCGAAATACTAGTATCAACCTTGCTAATATGTTTGATTTGCTTTATTTTTGTAAATATACGGAGGTTGGAAGCTCGTTATAAATTAAAAATAACATAAAAATAATATCGATGTATATAAAAACAAAAAACTAACAAAACTGTAAAAACTGTGGAAAATGTTTTCTATTTCAAAAGATTTTTTATACGTCTTTATCGAAACCAGGATATCGCTTTTCTTACGCCAGTCTTCTGTAGATTTTAAAATATTTTTTGAAAAAAATGCTTTAAAAAAATACAAAAGTTGTTTCTTTTTAATTTATTATATGACAATTTTTTAATCCACGTTTTTTCCCAAGACTTCAAACATTCACACTCTTTTTGTTGCGTCGTTATATCGCCTTTCAAAAGTTATAGGCTCTTCAAAATTTACGTGTTAAAATATTGGATAAACCGATGCACTCGAGTTTTGAACACCATTTTCAAAAAAGCTAAATTTTAAAGTGCTGAATTTTTGGTGCATATTTTTTTACTGAATATATATAATAAAGTGCTTAGAAGACCCTAAAATAGTTCAACATTTTGAATTCATTCTTATATCCTAAAAATATGCATTTTAGTGCCACTATATGCATTCATAGCAAACTATGCAACAAAAAATTCCAAATATGCTTTTTAATATGCATTTATAACAAAATACGCATTTATAGCAAAATAGACATTAACAAATTGATGACATTTTGTTGCATATTTGCTGATTTGCTGATTTGCAAGGATATTTTGTTAACGTTGTCCACTAGCTAACCGAATATGTTTTTATATGAACTTTCGAGCCCTAATGATTACGTTTCGAACAAACATAACTTAATGTTGAAATCTCTCTAAATTTGTTTCGAAGGACCAACAGGTTATTAGAAAATGTCAGATATATTTAAGGTTCGAATTAACATAACAACTTCAGAGATTCGATATTGTTTTTAACTCATTAACGACAAGTCATAGATGCGCTAGACATTTTGTAACTTAATTTTGCAGATATATAGACAGACCTATGCTTAATGAAATTTTTGTAAATTTTTTGACGTATAGTGGAAATATTGGCAACCAAAGTTCACATTTTAATAGGATACGAATTCTAGACGTTTGAAGATATTTAAAAAAATTTAAATTTTGTGTAATTTAATGGATGGAAATTTATTCAAAAATATTTTAACTTATTTGATGGTTTTTGACTATTTTTTTTAAATTGTCATATGGCAACTCTGACACCATAATTTGCATAAGTGTAATAGTATTTTTTATTAAAAGTTGTCATTTTTATGTTTTACTTTAACACAAAGCACTCTAAAGCATATTTTCGACTTCGTGTATTTGGAAAATGAATGCTGAGATCGGTCCGATTTTTATAAGTTATAAAAAATTTACAAACTAAAAAGAAATTTTCGTATTTTTTTGATTAATTTGTCAATAAAAATTATACAAATTTAGTATTTTTAAATTGTTAAGTAATTTTTGTAAAAGCTGCCATGAAAAACGTACAAAATTTTGATATTTTTAAATAAATATTTGGCAAATCCTTTTAAAAAACAACTAAATTTTGTATATACGATTGTAGTCAAGATGTTAAATTATTTTAATATTGCCATATGTTGTCAGTACTAAAGGTTGGATGGAACACATAATATTTCTAGCTTAGTTTAATAAACAGCTTCGAAGGACGATTGGTTTTAAGGAATTTGTTAGATAGTTAATTAATATTCAGTATAAAACGTTATGGACAATTATTACGGTTCGAAGGACCAAAAAAAAAGAGAAAAACATCCTATAGTTATGACAACGAAATTATGCATTACAAAGGCACCACGGCTCTAAGGACCATACAATAATGTTAGCTTATGTTATGTATCGAAGGATCATTATTTATAAAAAATGAATTCATTGTTTTAAACTTTTAATTTTTATTTGAAAAAATGTTCTGCGTACTGTGTTCTGTTTTATGTTATTTCTCCATATAACTCCTGGTGCTTCAGTTTAGGCCTTTTTCAGTTTCTTTTTTTTAAAACTTATAGGAGTAGAAGAGTATCTGTTGTACATGTTAGCCTTGGTTGTTGCAAAGTAGAGAAAAAAAAATTGCAATCAATAATTTTGTTTGCCTGTTATACTGACGTTCCTGTCTGTCTGTACTTAATTTTGTTTTTTGTTTATTTTATATTATTTTTTCTGTTTCTACAACAATTTTGTTGTTTGTAATGTTGCCAAAGTTTAAAATAAACCATATACTAACTGAAACATTAATACACTCAAATAAAATAGTTAGTAAAATATTTTATAATTTTTTTAGTCCAAATCTATTTTTTAATAAAAACTTTTTCTATTCTCAATTTACAATTTACAAATTTTTTTTACTAATTCTCTGCTGATTTTAGCAAAATATTTTACTAATTTTTTAAATCCAAGTTGTTAAAATTATCAAATATTTTTAAAATACATACAGTGGGGAGCACTCGTGAGTACTTGTAAGTACTTTTTACACCTATAGATGATTCAGGGCTAGAAATATTTGACACTAGAACTAAAGTATAAGGTACGCTGAATCCAAATCTGGTCTCAGAATCACTCTCCGACATCAGGCGTTCAAGCTATATTAACGGAAAGTGTTTTTTTTTTTTTTTGTTGTTCAATATGCTTCAATTTTTCATCTTCCCGGATAATATATTTTCCATAATACTTGTAACAGCACCCGAACGAAATTTTTAAATTTTTAATATAACTTATTTCCTTACGAAAATATTGTAAACTGAAATTGAGGTAGTAACTGCAATTTTAAAGTCCAGCAGTGTAAAATTCAAATTTATTATCGTGTTCAATCGACGATAATTTCAAGAAAAAATAAGATATCTTAAAAATTCAAAAACTGAAGAAATGGGTAAGAGTAGTTTGTTCTGGTTCCGTTAAATGTGAAAAATCGGAGCATTTTGATCAAAAACTACACTTTTCTCGTATATTTAGCTCGAACGTCTTATGTCGGAGAGTGATACTATGACCAGATTTGGAATCAGCGTGCCTTATATTTTAAGAAAAGTATACTTTAGTTCTAGTGTCAAATATTTCTCGGCCTGAATCATCTATAGGTGTAAAAAGTACTTACAAGTACTAACTGATTTGGATTCAACGTAAATTATACCTTTAGAAAAGTATACTTTAGTTCTAGTGTCAGATTGTTTAAAATATTTATATGTACTCACGAGTGCTCCCCACTGTATGTTTTTTCATAGTGAAGAGCAACTCGAGTTCCATTGGGGGTTAATTAAGTAAAATTTTAGTAATATTTTTATTTATAACAATAATTTTTCTACTACTTTCTTTTTACTCATAATTAGAGATACGTTTTACTAAAAATAGTTAATTTTTATTTGGTAAAACTACAGATTTTCCTGTAACTTTAATAGATCTTATTATTTGAGTGTACGTTTTACAATACAAAGTTTTATATAGTACACTGCGTTTCATACCTATAATTACAAATGATTTTTGCAATTTTTTTTAATATTACAAACATTTTTTATAAAACTTATAACTGTTTTTAAGAGTGTGATAACTGATCTCTTATTTAGTAAAATTTAAGAGATTACTTCATTGATTTAAGAGAAAATCGTGTAAAATTATTATGTTAGTGTTTCATATCTATAATTATAAACAGAGAAGAATAGCAAATAAAGAACTGTTAAGGATTATTTTTGTTTTTTATGCAATTTTAATCAATTTGCAATAAAATGCCGAGTGGGTTATATCTATGTGATTTTGCAAATAATCCGAGTGCTTATGCTAAAAATAAAAAGGGGCGGCCCAAAAAAAAAAACGCTTTCTGATCGGGACCGGCGTAAAATAATCAACTGTTCCAGCAATTAAATGAAGCGTCTCAATCAGATAATCGATGAATGTAAGGTAAATGTATCCAAATCAACCATAAGTAGGCTCTTAAAGGATTCAGAGATAATTATTCGCCAAAAGCTTATGTCTGTGACAAGGTTATTACCCCGCCACAAAACTGCTCGACTTGAATTCGCTAAACGGCATTTACAAACCAACTGTAGAAAGGTAAGTCAATAATCGCTGTTGTTGGTAGGATTGTTTAAACACAAAATTCTTTTAAGGGTGATTTTTCTGATGAGAAAAAGTTCAATCTTGATGGTTCAGATGATTTTATCAGCTATTGGAGAGACCTACGGAGGAACCATGATATTTCTCTAAAAGAAATTTCGGAGGCGGATCGTTAATGGTTTGGCGACCTTTTTGTTCAGGCGGTATGGTTTATTTGACATTTCCAAGCACCACAATCAATTATTCTGAGTACATTACAGTATTAGAAGAGAAATTGGTGTCATTTGTTAAAAATAGCAACGAAGAAGAATTAATTTTCCAACAAGATAATACCCCAGTACATGTATGTCGTCAGACTTGAATGGAATGGCTATCATAAAACAATATAAGAGTATTGGAATGGCCCACTTGTTCTCAGTATCAAAACCCGATTGCGAATATTTGGGAAGTATTAACTTATGCAGTTATCTATGCGGAAGAACTTCGAATAAATCTAGTTGACAGTATGTCTGATCGAAATTTCGAGTGGATTCAAAAAAAAATGGATGCCTCACGCATTATTAAAAGTGCTGATTTAAAATATTTTTCTTAAATATTTGTAAATTTTGATACACGCAGAATAAAACTACATGAATATTACCGAAGTGTTTAGTAATTATTCAATTACATAAATTTCTAGTTACAAATCACTTGTAAAATTTTACAAATTATTAGTAAAATTTTACAAATTACTTGTAAAATTTTACAAATTACTTGTAAAATATATGAATTTTTTAATAGGCTTGTAAATATTTTACAAAAATTTGTAAATATTTTACTAGAACTTTGTAAAACTAACTTGAAACTTATGCAGTTGTATAATTACTAAGCATTTCGATAATATTTCAGCAGTTTTTTTTTTGCGTGTACATTAAGTTAAGTATATTTATAGTTATAAAACACTCATTGATGTTGTTATAAAAAAGAAATATTTTTTTTTTTTTTTTGTTAAATATTATTAATTTTTCATTGATTTTGCATTTATACTTTTATGTAACTTACGAAATTTAGTGAAATTAATGTGTTGTTATAGTTTTGCAACGCAGTGTACAAAATGTACTCATCGCTTTATTTGATTTCATTTCAATTTTTATTACAATATTTTTCTGCTGCCATAATAGTTGGGTAATACATACATTGTTGCATTACATTTCAATGTGTTTGTAAATGCATTTAACATACACATATTTACTTTTACTTTGTGTAAATTTTTTGTCTGTAGAATGTAAAATTAAAAAAAAAGAAATAAAGAATTGCATATTTTTCGTTCAATTGTTTTTATATTTTAGTGAGAGTGTATAGTGTAGTAACTCACACCCTTTTGTTTTTGGATGAAAAATTATCCTTTATTCATTTTGAATTTTTTTTTATATAAATGAAAAAATTTTAGTGGGTGTCAATATGACTTGTTTTAATTAAATATAAGAATTTATAGCCTATTACTTTTGAATGGAAGTGATCCCAGCAAAAATTTAAAAGGTGGTAACAAAAACGAACACGTTTTCCATTACCGCTTTTATAAAAGAATGGTTCGAAGGACCATACATTAATTTATTAAAAATATTATTAGTATTAGCGGATCGAAGGACTATAAAGATCATAAAAATTAAGTATAAAACGATTATTATAAAAACGAAAGACCACTGCATATTTTATATCAACAACGATTGAGGTTCAAAGGACCATAACAATAAGCGGAATTTCAAATATACATATGGGTACGAAAGACCAAGTATTTGAAAAAAAATATATCGATCATACAAACTGTTCGAAGGGCCTCATAGGGAAGTTTAAAATATATTGTTGTTAACTCTTTAAGGACAAGTAATAGATCCGAACGATATTTTTCAAAGAAACTTTGCAGATACAGGGTTTTTCAACAGGGACGCTAAAAAAGTAGACCGACAGGGACAGCAAACGACGCCATATTTTTTGCTGCTCTTGTGACATTTTCCTTCAGAAAGGTTAGCCATTTCATGATGGAAAGATATACGAGCCAACGAGTCGAAATTATTAAAATTGACTACCGAAATTCGGAGTCAGTGGCCTTAATGTTAAGAGCGCTACGTCCAATTTATGGTCGTCATAATCGTCCTAGCAGATCAACAATTGAGCGTCTAGTGGAAAAATTTGAATCCACAGGCACAGTACAAAATGTTCCCGTGCCAGTGAGGCAAAGAGGTGCCCGTAGTATCGAGAATATTGCTGCCGCTGAGGCTTCAGTTGAAGAAAGCCCAAATGTGTCTCTCTGTGTCTACTGTGAATGGGAATCGCTACCGTTCAATGATAACCGAATATGTTTGGCCCCAATTGGATGATATGGACTTGGAGGACATATGGTTCCAACAGGACGGCGCCACAAGCCACACAGCGAATGCCACAATCAATTTATTGGAAACCAAGTTTGGAGAACGTGTTATCTCACGAAACGGTGCAGTCGATTGGCCGCCTCGGTCGTGCGATTTGACGCCGTTAGACTATTTCCTGTGGGGCTACGTCAATTCTATGGTCTATGACAACAAGCCAGCGACGTACGAATATCGAACGTGAAATTGCAGCAGTATCGGCCGATTTATGCTTGAAAACCGGCGAAAATTGGGTTCAGAGTCTGGACTTCTGCAAGCGTGCCCGTGGTGGCCATGCAAAAGAAATCGAGTTCCATACATAATGGCATCGAACGTACTTTCACAAGAATAAAGAATTTCATTGATATCCAAAACCGTTTTTGTTTTATTTAAAAAAACTTTTGTAGCGCTCTTATTGAAAAACCCTTTATATATATAGTGTAATGCTTCTTTAAGTAATATTTATAATTTTTTTTTTTTTCATAAAAGCAACCTTTAGCGGAATTATTAGTAACGAAAGTTGAAATTTTAACACAATATGATTCTTACACGAATGAAGATATTTTATAAATTTTGTGGACAAATCTTGATTCGAAAATATATAGGGGAAGTTGGGGTGGTGTGGTAATAGGGGTGAAGTAGTAAATTGTATTTTTTAATAATCATACAATTTTAGACATTCTACCTACGGGGTGTTGTTTTTTGAAAATAAATCACTACTTTTAACTTTTTATGACTAAAAAGGCATTTTGATAGCTGTGGGAAAAATACATGGAACATTTTTATTTATATTTGATTCGTGTTTTGTTTTAAAAAAAATATTCTAATTAACTTTTTTAATTTGGTAAATATATAAAAATATATTTTATATATATATATATATATATATATTGTTTAAATTATTCGAATTTTTTTAAAATAGTTCAATTTGGGGTAAAGTTTGAATCGTATTTTCGGTGAAAGCATTAATAGCAATTTCAGCAATATTAGAAGGAATTTATATTGTGTTAGTAGAATATTTTGTGAATGTAAATTTTTTTAATTATTTTAAGAGACATGTCGAAAAAATTCACCACACAAACTACAAATCCATAAACAAAAATAAAAAATTTAGTAGAAGCAATAAAGGATGTTAATTATAATATCCCACTTCAAAATGTATACCTAAAATGTATACCTCTAAAAAGTTACGACTCTCATCATCCTTCCCCATATTATTAGATAAAGATTTCTGCACAATTTGTTTCAACGAAATGCCAGTAAAATTAGCTTTTAAACTACAAGACATGTTCACTTAAATTGTACAAACAAAACAGCCAGCTTTGTCATCTGTGCCCATATTGATTTAGAATATTGGGAATATCATTTTTTTTTATTACCTAGTTGCGTTGAGTTTTCCTTTGATATTTACATAGGTTTTTATTTGGAAAAATGCTTAAAAATTCAGCTAACAAATGTGTTAGTCCACTCTTGAACGAAAAAAAACGTTGGTAGAATTCTTCCAAATTCCCCTAAAATTAATTTTTTTTTAGTTAATTTCTTTTTTTTTTTGTTTAAAAATATTCATGTTTTTAACAATTTTTGAACTGTCATAGCCCTGACAGTATAATTTTTATAAGCGTAATAGTATTTCAATCAAAATGTTTATATATATTTTGAGTGAAAACGAAATAAATTTTGGCATATTTTTTACTTTGCGTTAGAAAAATGTATGGTTCCGATCGGTCAGATTTTCAAAAATTTATATAATCGACGAACTAATTTTTAGCATAAAAAAAATGTTTAGTATTTTCTCATCACTATAACATCAAAAAATATAAAACTTTAGGCTCTTTTATATTTTAAAATAATTTTTGAAAAATATGCTATAGGCCCCAAAATTAATATTATTTGGCCAATCTGGATAGCATCTTTCTACCAGTAAAAAAAATATAAAAATTTAAAGGTACTGGGTTGAAAACGAAACAGTTTGTCCATAGTGAGTTAAAAACGTTCAATTTTAATAAACATCACCAACGATCACAGGCCGAAGCATCAGAACATAATACTAGGTTAATTATAGGGCTCGGAAGTTAAAATTTTAAAAATATTCATTTAATATTGATTTCAGCGTTTTCAACATTATAAACCAGGAGTGCCCAAAAGTTCCTTATGGAAGAGCAAACACCAATACATTTAAAGAAAAACTAATTTTTATTCAATATTTTTTGTTGTAAAAACCAATACATACAAAGAAAAAAGAAAAAAATATTTCAATGTTTACCAGCAAAGCATACGAAAGTGTTGTTGCTTTGCGCTTGCGTGTATACAGTGAAGAACGACAAAAAAAACTAATAAGACAAAGTTGTTTGTGTATTTCGTATTGCTAGTGCTGAGCGCTCTATATGTGTATTAAAACACACAGCCTATAGATAAGTGTTTTCACAAAAACAAATGAGCACCAAGCGCATAGGTCTTGGGCACCCCTGTTATAAACACAATTTATATAATTTTTTCATAAAAAAGAAGTAAAAAATGTGCAAATTTGTTATAAGAAAACTAGTAATTAAGCTCTTCTATTATTTATATCTTCGCAACAAAAATGTGTATCAAACAAATATTAATAAATTAAAAAAAAAAATTCTATATAAAAATTTTTTAAAAATGTCAATTTTATTAAATTAAAAGAATGTTCTTAAAAACATGATTTTTTTTTTACAAAATATGCAAATATATGAATTTATAGCAGAATATGCAACAAAAAATGCCAAAATATGCATTTATAGCTAAATATATATAAATTTTTATTTATTTTATAGCAAAATATGCAGTAACAAATCGGTGCCATTTTATTGCACATTTGTTGATTAGCAAAGATATTTCGTTTGTCCTCCAGCAAATGGCAACAAACATGTGTTTACATGCACTTTATAGCAGAATTTGCAACAAAAAATTCCAAAATATGCATTAAAATATGCATTTATAGCAAAATATATAAAAATATGTATTTAAAGCAAAATATACAGTTACAAATCGATGCCATTTAATGCACATTTGTTGATTATCAAAGATATTTGGTTTTTCCTCCAGCTAATGGCAACAAAGACGTTTTTACAAGAACTTTTTAGCCCTAGTTATTTATAATTTTGATACGAAATTCGGTATAAAAATAAATAATTAAAAAAAACAGTTGTTTAAAAAATCATATTTTTCTCTAAGCTGACATTTAGTTTTGGCTGTAATTAAATTTTAAGTTTAAATTTAAATAAATAAAAACAAAATAAATAACTTTAATTTACTTAATTGAGTTTTTTATTTAAACAATTCTTTTCAATTTTATTATGGTCCTTCGAACCATAATAATTTTATAATTAGAATGTTTATATTTGAAATTTAAAAGGATTCAATTTTAAACGTAAATACGTTAAACAATATTATTTGATTTGATGCATTGAGACATTTTTCAAACAATTAATTTCTCTATTTTAATGGTCCTTCGAACAATAATACTTTCATAATTCTTCAAATTTAAAGAACAAAAATGGTCCTTCGAACCATAAGAAATTTCATAATTCCATTTTTGCACTTGAAATTTTAACGAAAATATAAAAATTAAACAAAAAATCTAAATATAATGTAGAAATAATGTAGAAATAATAATAAATTTTAAATTATTGCTATTACTTCATTTTACCTAATGAAAATGTTATAATATTTTTTTTTTAACCAAATCTAAATATTAATATATAAATATGGCAAACATTTAAAGATAAATAGCAACAATTTACGTAGTAATTTTCTTGCATAGATTTTTTTCCGTCTGAATAAGAAATCTCACAATTCCTCACCATTTTAAAACACCAGAGAAAAACGGCGGGAAAATATATTTTACGGTACTAAGACAGCAGCAGCCAATAATAAAATAGTATTGCCAATACCCCCACCATATCATCACATAATAATACATCATACACAATAGAAAAATTATTGCGCAAGGTTTTCATTCACCCAGTAACCGGCCGGTCGACTGGATGGTTGGTGGTTTGTCTAAAACTAAACGTCCCACAGACTCTTTATAACGGTCCGTCATCTTAATATAAAGCGGAGTTTTTAATGCGGAGTAATGTGTAGAAAAACAAAAAACATAAAATAAATGGTTGTAAAAAAATTAAATATTAAACGTCGCACTTGCATATTTTGCGAACAATTAGAAATGTCTAACGACTAGAAATCGTTATTTAACGATCTTAGTCATCTAAGTATAGAATCAGTCAGTCAGTCATTCAAACAAATATAGTACTTAGAATTTGATATAGTGAACAGCGAATCAACTGTTACGAGGGCGGTCTCAAAATTAGCCGACCTATCGAAGAAAACACAACAAATTAGGGTACAATTGTCTTTATTTTTCAACATAATCTCGTTTTAGCGCGATACACTTTTCTTAGCAATATTCAATAGCTTCGATACTCGATACATAATCTTCTTTTAGGTCGGAACAGTTTTCCCAGCGATATTCAATAGCTTCGATACTCTGATTATAGTAAAAACCGTCTAGCTCCTGAAAATATTCATCAACCGCAGACTTCACCTCTTCATCGAGCCATTTTTCCCACCGAGCTATTTTTTCAAGTTTGGAAATAGAAAATAATCCGAGGGAGCTAAATCTGGCGAAATGCTGAAGCAACTCGAACTTTATCATTGATTTTTGCCATCGCTTGATGAAAAAAACAATATCGTCTTCACCAAATGCGGTCTTTTTCCCTTAATTTCCCTTAAGTTAGCATAATACTCGCCTCTGATTGTTTTCTTTTTTTGAAAATAATCGATAAAAAAAAAGTCTCACGCTCATCCCAAAAAAACAATTCGTAGACCACTACGATGTTCGTCTTGGCAGCTCCAATTTTATAGTCGTAAACGGAGGAGCTGACTCATCCAAAGTAAAATCTAGCTCGTCTTTAATATTGTTTGGTTTGAGATCTTGCAATTGAAAGTATTGAATTACATAGCAGTGACCAATATTGTTCCATGTTTACAAGGTCACTGAGATCGTTTATTTTTGATAGCTTCCAAAAAAAATGACTACACAATGCGGCTCATTTAAACTTAAAACATATTTTTTATAAGGATGCCGCCAAAGTAATTTGTTTCAAACTACTGACGCCATCTATACGTCAGGTCGACTAATTTTGGAACGGTCCTCGTAACAGCAGCCGCCTTAAACATTTCACTATATTTCTAGTAGTTTTTGCCCCTACATAATACAATTCAACTATTGGCACGTACAATGTACGTGTTAACTGCAAAACAAAAAAAATATATTGTAAAAATATTTAAGTATGTGCATTTGTAATGCAGTGTATAGAGTAAAAAATTTTAAAAAATTATGAATAATAATAAATAAATTTGTTTTAACGCCAATGTACCCGTCTCACGATTACATATTGTAATTGTTTGAGATTTAAAAGAATTTAATCGTTAAATGACTTGGAATTGAAATATTATTATGGTCCTTCGAAACGGAATTATAATTATAATTTTTAATTAAAATTTTAATTATTAACGGTCGATATAAAGTTATTCTAATTATTTTCCTTACATTTTATTTCACACTTGGAAACACGAAATTTTCTGGATTTTTTATTTTTTTTTTTAATTTAACAAGCTCAGCTGCTGTTAATATTTTTGGATCCCTTTCTTTTTTATCACGGTTGATGCCACTCCATTTTCAAACCGTTTGAATATGGAATATATTGTGCGACGTGGTACTTGTTCCTTAAGGAAATGATGTAACACTTCGTTTTTATTGCCGCGCTTGCTCACAATAGAACAAAAACAGATGTCGTGAAGATGTTTCAATAGAGTGTTTATGGATGTTTCACCATAATAAAGCCGAGTTTAGCGATTCGTTACTACTGATGAGACATGGGTCAAGCACTTCACACCTGAGACAAAGGAACAGTGGAATGGAATGGGAGAATCGTGACCTGTTTTTTGGGCTGCGCGTAGTATAATTTTTATTGATTATCTTCAAAAAGGAAAAAACCATCAATGGCGAGTATTATGCTAACTTAATACAACGTTTAAGTAATGAAATTAAGGAAATAAGGCCGCATTTGGCGCATTTTGCACCAGTTCAGACATCCACTATTGGCCAAAATCAATGAATTAAAGTTCGAATTGCTTCATCACACACCTTATTGGCCAGATTTACTAACGTCTCTCGGATTATTTTCTATTTCCAAACTTAAAAGATTTGTCAACAATGAAGAGGTGGAGTCTGCGGTTGTTGACTATTTTAAGGAGCTAGACAGTTCTTAATATAAACATGGTATCGAAGCTATTGAATATCGCTGGGAAAACTGTACAGAGCTAAAAGAAGATTCTGTAAAGTAATAAAGAAAATTGTACCCAAATTTGTTGTGTTTTCTTTGTTAGGTCGGGCTAATTTTGGGACCGGCCTCGTAAAATGAAAAACAAATTTATGTATAAATTTCTTTGGTGCCGCCGTGATTCAAACCCTGGCCGCCAGATTGGCAGCCGATAGCTCTAATCACTGAGCTAACGAGACATATAATACTTGATAGCTTAAAACATAAGTACCTAAATTATAACTGCTGAGTAACAGTTAGGCGCTCAAATATGTCAGCAGTGGCATAAGGATTAATAGAAACAACTTTACAACGTTGGAAAAATAAAAAGTTGGACTTAAAAGAGCTTTTAAAGAAACAAAAAATCAAATTTATATGAAAAAAAATATTAAAAAGTATAAAAAAATCACAAAAAAATGTTTGCCTGAAAGCGGGCTCGAACACGGAACCTTCCGACTACAAACTTTACAAGTACAAGTTTTACAAGTAGCTAGAGTTTTGAGCCCTTGGTAATTTCTGATTGGACAGCACTAGGAAAAACTTTTTCCCAACGTTGGCATAGTGATCTCTCAGTCAATTCTTTGAAAATGATTTTTTCTGTAAAACAAATACTGGCAAAACGTTTTTTGGAAACGCTGGTAAAGCGTCTTATACAAGTGTTCAATCAGTAGTTTATTTGCAATTTTCAGTAGTTTATTCACAATTTCCAAGCCAGTGCTTAATTTTTTGTACCATTGGCAGTTTCTGACTGGGTATTTAAAATAAATAAAAATATGCACAAATATACATTAAAAGCACAAAATATGCATAAATTCAAAATATGGACTTTTGCCAAAATATGCAATATATGCAACTACAAATCGATGCCATTTTGTTATAAAAAAATTATGATTTTTATATATTTTTTTTTTGATATTTAGTCTATATCAGTTTTAAATACTCGAGAAAAACATGCATTTGCATGAATTACTTTCGATTAACTTAATTTAGAAAATTCATTCTTTGAAAACTCTGCTCAAGACTACTCATTACTAGACAAATTGCACTCGCAACGTTTAAAGAACGAGACGTTACTACACATAAATTATGGTTTTCTTGTACTATACCAATACAATGTTTGTTGGGTAATGGCTTTTTGCGGTAGGTTTCGTGAGAGTCAAGAACGAGGCAGTCGGGGAAGGTGACAAACAATTAGAATTTTTATTAGTTAATTAATTAGTTTTGATATGCGGATTTTTTTTTTTTACAATTTTTAAGCGGAAATAAAATAAAAATAACAACAAATACTATTTGTAAATGCAAAAATAAAAAGAATTTTATGGAAATTAGGTGATAAAAACTGTAACTGTAGTGTAAAAAAAAAATATTTTATAATTATAATAAAATGTAGACATTTATTAACATTTTGAATAGAAAAAGCATCCGCATTTGAAAATTTATTAATTCAAAAATTATGTTTTTGAGGAGAATGTGAACATCAGTAAAATGACAAATTTTATGTTCAAATTTAATGGATTTTGAAAGGAAGTGTTTTTTTGAATTTAGATAATTTTTTCAATGTTTCAAAAAATTTGCTATAGTTCATCACATTTAAATTCTTATTTTAATTCGTTAAATTAAGTAAATTTTTATTAACAAGATTTCTAGTAAAATCTTGTTTAGTAAAAACTTACAAATTTGAAGTGAAATAACAAGTTAACGAAATTGTTTTCTCGATAATCTAAAACTGATATAGACTAAATATTTACCCGAATCATCAAATTTGAAACGAAATGGCATTGATTTGTCAATGTATATTTTTCATATTTCGGCAAAAGTGCTCATTTTTGCATATTTTATACTTATATTTTTGCAGTTTTTGCAAATATCAAAAATAATATATCAAAGCAGTCTATGCCTTGGAAAATTTTAAAGTATATATATCCAAATAAAGGAAAAGATCGAACTGTCCAATCCAATCTGTAACACCAAAAAACGATGCTGAATTGAGTACAATTCGAATCTTGCAAAAAAACTAACACCTAGTTTTGCGATTGTTGCGATTTTGAATTTTTTCTTTTTTTTAATATTTAGATACTTAAAAATTTCTCTTAATTTCCGAAAATCAAACCTTTTGGTCTTAAATTTTATATATAGTTTCTAGCCTTCACTTGTGTATAATAATGTTCAAGAATATTTTAAAAATGTCTTTTGAAACTTTTAAAAATGTGACATTTTATGCATTGGTTTCGAAGCCGAACGTTTTTCTTCAAAATTACCAAAGAAAATTATCTTTATCAGTACAGTATTGACCATATCGTGGTACCTCGCATTTTTTATGTTTTTAAACTTTGATTTTAGCAAAAAGTGTACTTTTAAGTGCATATTTCTTTGCATGAAATTCTTTGCTCTAGTTATTAGTGCTGTTAAATTCGGTTAGTTTTCAATACTCGATATTTTTAATTTGGATACTCGATACTTTACCTTTATTTAAATTTAAAATTTTAAAATTTTATGAAAATTTTCACTTTTATTGAAAATTTAAATTTGCTCAATTTTTAAATGCTTTTGTTTAAAATTTTCACCTTTGATTTTTTTTTTTTTTTTCTAGCAGAGTTGTGTTTTAATGATAATTATTTTAGCGGAGTCGCATTTATTTAATGTTTATCTGTTGAAAATACAACTCTGAAAATATCGAGTAGTTACTGTTAAGTATTGAGTACCCAAAAAAGACAAATACTCGATACAAATACTCGATACACACTACTAGTTATTAAGCTTTGTAAAGACTGTAATTTTTAGTTAACTTGACAAAAAATTTAGTTAATTTTACCAAGTTTTAGTAAATTTCACATAATTTTAATAAATTTTACAAAATTTTAATAAAATTAACTAAGTTATAATAAATTTTACAAAATTTTAATAAATTTAACAAAATTTTAATAAATTCTACAAAATTTTAAAACAGATTACAAAATTTTGTGGATTTGACAAAATTTTATAGATTTGACAAAAATTTAGTAAATTTAACAAAATTTTTGTAATGTTATCAAATTTTAGAAAATTTTACACAACTTTAGTAAATTTTAAACAATATAAGCAGAAATAAAAAAAAAAAATTTATAGTGAATTTTTAAGAAATATAACAAATTTTTAGTAATTTAACAAATTTTTAGTAATTTAACAAATTTTAGTAATCTAACGTATTTTAAAAATATAAAAATTGTATAGGAGTTTGACAAATATTTTAGTAGTTTGACAAAATTTTTTGTAAATTAACAAATATTAGTAAGTTGACTACATTTAGAATACTATGTAGGTAAAGACCACTGCAAATGTAGTTAAAAACAAATTAAATTTCACTTAAAGAAAGGACGACATTTCAGTAAATTCAACTAACATTGTCATTTGTTGTTTAATGACTAACAATTGTAGTAAAAATTAACCACATGTTAGTAAAAAAAAAAGAAAACATTTATTTTTTTAAATAACCAAAAACTACTGTAAAATCATAAAGCAGTCATTTGATGTGGTTTGTTTTTTTAAATGAACTACAAGGTTAGTAAAAAATGTAATTTGTCTACAAATTACTGACATTTACATTAAAAATAAAGAAACTGTATTACAACCCAAACAACTACATATTTTTAAAAGCCGAAGTTCCCTGAGTGTAGTTTTCAGTAATTTGAAAAATTTACTAAATTGGCAAATTTTAAGCAATTTGAAATTTTTTTGTAATTTTAAAGATTTTTTAAGTAAAGTATGGCCTCGAACTTGAATAATTTTTATTTTCATTGCACAATTAAATAATAAAAATAATAAATAAAAATTATATCAAACTTGTAATTTTTGCAAATGTTTAGAAATTTGATAAATTGTTTTTATATTTAACAGATTTTTATTACAAAAAATGCTTCTTTTTTATACCATCCACACACTGTGATGAGGGTATATCAGTTTGTCATTCCGTTTGTAACGCATCGAAATATAGATCTAAGATATAGATTTTTGAGCTTTGTTGAATTTTAAGCCGATTTAGTGGCGTCCGTCGGCCTGCTTAAATTGCGATCACGGGACGAAAACGCAATCGGGACTGCTTATTTTACTTACTTAGATTAAGGGAAATCCTCATAGATAGTTTGGTGTTAAAAATGAGCAACATCGGTCCAGCGGTTCAAAAGTTAAAGGTAAAAATGTGAAGGTCGCTAAAAATTTTCCATACAAATTGGTGTAAAATAAGTTTATAAATTCATATATAAAAGGTTTGTCAACGCAAATTAAAAGTTTGTAACTGTACGTCAAGTTTGTATTACAATTTTTTTTTTATTAAAAGAATATAAATTGAAGTTGAATAACAATTTCTAAAGTTTTATATAAAAAAATTTATATTTTGCAAAAACCAAATTTTTTAAACGATTCAATATCGGTATCATATCGGTATCAAGAGAAGCTGTTGCGGTATTTTAAAATTCAGTTGTTTCGGTATTGAAATGGTTTTGAAACGTATAACGGTATTTAAAAGGTGAATTTCTCATAACCAAGGGTCAACTTTGATTATGAGTCATTCACATTTTAATAATAAAGTTTAAAACAATTTCTTTAGTAATTTAACAAATTTGTTGCCTTTAAATGAAAATTAACAAACAAAAATTAGTAAATTATTTGCACTACTAACGTAAAAGGCAACACCGCTGATGGGTTACCCCCGATTGACATAAAATTTGGTTGTGAGAAAGCCAACGATATAAATAAGAATGATTAACTTTTTAACGGCCCAATTTAACGTTTAAAGGTTAAAATTTGGGGTGAAAAATTTGTTTTGCGGTCTTTCAAAGAAACAACATACAAATTTGGTATCAAACAAAAGATATTTCGATGACCTTCCCATTGCGTCACAAAAAATAATAAGGTTTTAAAACCAAAAACATAGGCAGGTATGTTTCATACCAATTTTTTGATTACTTTTTGTCTCCTCTATCATATATCCGAATTTCATTAAAATCTGGAGGAACCACCAAACAGAGTTCAATTGTAAGTTTTTTTTTCGCAAATAATACAATTTTGAATTGTTTTCTTTTATGCTTTCTTTATCATTTCATTTCAATATCATTTCAAATTATATTTATTTTCATTTAACATGTATTATGACTTTACTTGTCAAACATATAAATGTCATAACAAAAGATATTTCAATACATTTAGTAAAAGTTTTATTTAGAAATTATTTAAAAAATATCTCTTAACATTATAAATCAAAACCTTTATGAAAAAAATATACAAATAAACGTAGAAAATCTTATCCTAAACCTCACATATAAAAACATTTTGACATGTTGGCGGGTATAGTGTATATTGTAAATGTTGAACATATAAACCATAGATTGCATAGATCTCCAACTCTCTAACATTAGTTGTCAGTGCACGTAACTCATGAGAATGTGGTGGACATACGTGGTATACCTACACAAAAAAAAATTTAAATGTGGATGAAAATTTTTTTGCTCATATAAAAAAAAAAAGAAGAGGAGTTTGAGATCTATGTAATCTATGATATAAACTATAGACTTTTTTTACTCTTTGGCATGTCTAGATGTTTGGTTTGGTGTTTTGAAGTTTTTTGCCTCAACTCCATTTAATGCAGACAACATGCATGTCGATAATGTCGATTAAACTTAAAATATGATTTGTTATATGCAGCTGCAAATGCATCTTAAATAGGCGGGTTGTGTTGTTCTTTTTTGCCGATATATACATATTTTTTTTTTGGTTTTTTTCTTTCTTTCCTTTACCATGAACATGATTTTCAAATCAAGTCAGTAAAGCATGTCAATTTACAAGATATTTAAAAAAAAAAAGAATTAATATTTTTTTTATAGATTTTTTGAAAAGGAAGTAAAGTCTTGCTTTAAAAAACAAATTTTTAAATTAAGCTTGACATCAATAAGAAATTAAACATGTACAAAAAATTGTTATGACATGAAAAGAGTTGAGAAAAACACAAATATTAAAAAGTTCAAATCATCGAAATAAAAAAGAAAATTATGCGTGGGAGTTGTTAAAGATAAAAAGAGAAGTTGAGAAATGTTTTCTTTAATTTCCGTTTTTACTAACAAAGAAAGTCAATTTAACGTTAAATAAGTAAAGCAGGGAATGGTCTTTGAATTAAGTTTGATTTAGATTTGATTAAGATCTGAGGGACCGCGCAAAGATAACTCCCCAGGCAGAAAAATACAATCGACACAGTGTTGACAAAGCGTCGTGAGTCTTAATACGGTTTTATCCGAAAAAATGGCCCTACAAAATTATATAGTTTTGCATTAGATTCGTTGAAATTTGATACTAAGGAGTGAGATTAAAAAAAACACCGACTCACATATCCACTTACAACTGATTTTGTGTACGACCACTGAACATTTTTTATCAGCGTTCGGATCATTTCATCGTTTAAAAATCTAATCTGAACAAAAACTGAATAATAGAGTTTTGTTTTTGGCTCTTTAGCTTGATAGGAGTAGAGCATTTCCAAAAAAGTGATAGTATTGGGAACTTGTTTTGTAGCTTTCATCAATAATTTAAAAATAATCTTAATATCATTCGATTGTTCTGAGTTCTGGACAATTAAGCATAATTTTTTCAGCGAAATTTAAGGTTTTTTTTTTGAAAAATACTACTTTTATTTAAACTTCACTTTTTTCAAAGTCCATTTGTCAACAAACTAATGATCCGATTTCGCATATATTTGCAATTTTTTAAAAGATAATTTGATCGAAAAAAAGTTCACTTTTAAACATAAAAAAAAGTTATAGGTGTTAATCTATGTCGGTAATTATTCGATCTCACTCTTTATCAAATTTAATTACATCCGAATTATGGCGCAATATAATTGACTCCGATTTTATATAGTGGTATACATTTATATCTAAACTGATAAAAATACGTACAAAATAAGCTATAGTTTTAAACGGTTTTTTAATTTAAAATTTCATTGAAATCCAAAATATTTGCAGAAATAATCACCGTTAAATACACGTTTTGCTTTAACGTTATTAATCCCTTCAGATCTTAGTCACTTGCAAAAAGTTAACGACTTTATAATTTGTAGCAAATTCCTTATCACATGGAAATTTTATTTTATTCAAAAAATTCTCTTGAAATAACATAAAGAAATAAGTTGTTTGGGAAATAAACTTTGCAAAAAAAAACTAATGAAGATTTTAAGGAATTTAGTAACTTACAACATTGAATAACAAACACGGAAAAAACGTTAAAACTTAAGTTAGCTTTTTACATTGAAAAAATTCGAACACCAAATTAAAATGTTACAAATATACACGGTGTAGAAATTAAGGAACCAGAAAGGAATCAATATGCGTATTCAAAAGAGAGAAATTGGGTTAAGTTTTCTTCGACTTAAGCAGTTTTTCCAAAAGACCCCATATAAAATTATACACAAAATAAAATAGGCAATTGTACTGGTGTATTGGTGTAATACATAATTATATCCAAAATATGATTGACACATTTTCTAAAGTGACTACAATTTTATCCAAAATTAAATTGTGTTTTTTTTTTTTTAATATGATATAATATAAACACAGTCAGAAAAAGACAAGACAAGACAAGACAAGACAAGACAAGACAAGACAAGACAAGACAAGACAAGACAAGACAAGACAAGACAAGACAAGACAAGACAAGACAAGACAAGACAAGACAAGACAAGACAAGACAAGACAAGACAGAAAAAAGTCCCAAAAATTGATTTTCGAAAATAAAATTACAAAAAGGTACGTTTATAATTTTGTGGGTCCTGCCGGGATTCGAAACATGGGCGCCGGATTGGCAGCCGACACTGAGCTAACCAATGATAATATAAACCAGGATTAGCAGATCTGTTTGCGCCTCGCTTGAGGTCGAGCAAGCACGCCAACGAGCCAGCTTGGCATCGAGCAAATATGAGGCCGCTTGGGCGGTAAAATTTTAACATAGTGGTTTTATTCAACTGCATATTAATATAAATAATTTATTTAAATATTTATTTTTATGAGTTTTCAATTTAGAACATAAATATAATAAAAAAAAAATATTTTTTAACTGTTTTGAAAATTACTAAATTTTTCAAACTACGACGCTCAAGTGTTTTTCAAAACATTTAAAAAATATTTTTTTTTTCTATAATTATACTTAAAGAAAATAATGTTTCTAATTGGTTGTAATATTGGTTAAAAAAAAAAAACAATATTGCCAACGAATTTTGCAGATGGTACTGGCAAAACACTTGGATTGCAAACAAAATAGTGTTTTCCTAGTACAATATTAGTTGTACCTTTTGTAATTTCCAACACGGTGGGTTTTACAAAAATAGCAGTGGTTTGCCAGACCTACGGTACTGATACTGTTGGCAATTGCCACCTGGGTCACTATAGAGTACAGCCGAGGGTAATAAAGGTCCTTCGAATCGTGTTTATCTAAGTTTCCTTAATTTTGAGTCAAAATTTAATGTATAAATTCTAAAATGCATCCCTAATTGCAGTACCTTAATTAAATTTTTATAATTATTTACTGAATGATGTAATTTAGCTACATATTTTCAATTAATAACGAGCTTTCAACCTCCGTACATTTACAAAAAATAAAGCAAATCAAACATATTAGCTAGGTTGATACTACTATTTCGATCTGGCCAAAGATCTCATCAGAACCCAAAGTTTTAGAAAAGCTAGAGCTTATGGTCCTTCGGACCGGATTTAAGGCAAATTAAGGAATCAAAATTGTTGAATTATTTTAATAAATTGTCGAAAATAAATTTGATATAACTAACTGAAGTCAATTTGATTGCATTTATTTTTGATTAAACAATTTTTTATCTTTGTTATATGGTGCTTCGGACTGTATTTAAAGTGAATGACGATATAGACGAAAAGTTGAGAACTGATTAATTAAATAATATCTATCGACAATATTAAAATTTTTATGTATAATTCTTTATTGCCTTCGAACCGTAAAATTATTATTGAAAATGTTGGCAATAGATTTTTGTTATTATTAATTCTGTCAATTTGAAAACAAAAGATCTTTTCGTTAAATATTGTTGTAGAATTAAATTTTTGCCTTTGATTTGTAATTCTATTAAAAAATTTATAAGAAATTATTTAAATAAATCACTCAAGTCAAACATCTGTCTTACTAAACTACTCTAAAATATTGTTTCAATTAATATATTCAACCATTTATTATTAATCTTTAAATTGCCTCTTTCTTTAAATGTAAATTAGTTTTCTTCTTTTACAATTGTTTTATAAACAAAACCACCATTTTTATTAATTTAATGGCCCACATTTTAAGACACACAAAAATCAACAATTCATCTTTTATGCTCTCTAAAAAATTTACTATCTCACACCTCATTTAGATTGACGTTTATAGGAAATATTACAAAAAAAAAAAAACCAAAAACACCAAAAACAAGAAAAAGCATCAAAGTCGGGTGTGTCGAATTTTGTATACCCTCCATCCATTGAGATGAAGAAAAATAAAAATAAAAAAAATATGAACAAATCACCAAATTTCAAAAAAAAAAAAATCGTCGAAATTGGAAAAAAAAATTGATAAAATTTAAAAAATCGGTAAAATTAGAAGAAAAAATTGAAAAAACATTTCTAAAATTTAAAAAAAATCGCCAAAATTAAAAAAAATAGCCTAAATTAAGAAAAAAAAAAACCAATAATTAAAAATGTGTTCCTGATACGGACGTTGTAAATTTTATTTAGGTATTTTTTTAATTTTAGCGATTTTTTCAATACTGGAGTTTTTTTTTACAACTTTGTCGATTATTTAAAATTTTGGCAACTTTTTCAATTTTGGCATTTTGTTTAGTCTACGCGTTTTTTCAACTTTAGCGGTTTTTTAAATTTTGAAAATTTTTTTTCAGTTTTTGATGATTTTTGCCAATCTTGCGGTTTTTTTCAATTCTGAATTACGAATTATTTTAATTGGTGCTACAATTTCCTTAATAGGACCGAACTCAATTAAACTTTTAATTTAATTAAAAAATATATTAATTGTACTCGATTAAAGTTTAATAAAAAATATACCTACATCAATATCTCTTAAAAATGTTACTCATAATAACTAGGGCAAGAAATTTCATGCAAATGCAGGTTTGTAGTCAGCAGCCCAAAATCAATTTTGAATTTTCCGAATCAAACAAATTTGCGATAAAATGGCATCGATTTGTTGTTGCATATTTTGTTATAAATGCATATTTGTCCATATTTAGCAATAAATGCATATTTTTGCATATTTTGCTATAAATTCATATTTTATGGCATATTTTGAAATTTTTTATTGCATATTTGCATATTTTCAATTTAATTGCATTGCATGTTTTTGCCTAGTTTGTAAAAAATAAAATTAAGTTTTAATTAAAAATAAACAAAAGAAAAAACATTTGTAACCTTGAACATAGCATATATTTGTCATTTGTTAGACACTTACTTGGATTTAATTTTTAAGCCAACAATCTCGAGTAATAATTTTAAGCCCGTCGACTGATTTTGACCATTTTCAAAGACTCCTATACTGGCGGAGAATTTCGTGTTTCAACAGGCAGTTTTTTCTCAATAATCTAAAACTGACATAGACGAAATATTTATCCGAATTATCAAATCTAGAGTAAAATGACATCGATTTGTAGTTGCATATTTGGCAAAAATGCCTATGTTAATATGTTTTGACTTTTTATGCATATTTTGTGCTTTATAATTAGGGCAATGAATTTCATGCATGTTTTTTCTCAATAATCTTAAACCAATATAGATTAAATATTTATCAGCTTCATAAAATTTAGAACAAAATTGCATCGATTTGTAGTTGCATATTTTGTAAAAAGTATATTATATACATATATTTTAGCTTATTTTGTACTTTTTAGTGCATATTTTCCATTTATTTTTAGTATTTTTTTTGGATACATTTTGATATATTGATTAAAACAAAATCATTTTTACATTTTAAAAGTTTGCTAAACCGAAGAAAATCCAAAGATTCTGTTCCTATTGAAAAATATGTATTTTAGCTTAGATTTTTGCATTTTTTGCATTTAATAAGTGCATGCATATTTTACTTGTTCAGTTGCATGAAATTTCTTGCCCTATATAATATATAGGGTTCCAAAATTTGTCTATAAGTTACAAACGGTATGACAAACTGATATATTAAATTCTGCACAAGCAAAAAAAAAAAAAACATATCCAGACCACCATGGTACACTCAAAAAAAAAAGTTAGTAAAACAGTTTTCAATCCCACTTTACTTTTATAAAACTAATTCTTAGTATAAAGTTTTTTTTAGTAAATTTTTTTGTTATTCTTATTTTACAAATTACTAAATAGTTTACTAATTTTCATTGCTAATTTAACAAATTTAATTTTACTAACATTTGAAACCCTATTTGATAGAATTTGCAACAAAAAAAAAAAAAAAACTAACAATATAATTATTTTTTAAACTAAAACTGATTTGAGAGAAAAAAAAACTTGAATTTTATTTATGCTACACTCAGGGAAAAAAGTTTCATCATATTGATGAAAATGTCATCAATTATTCATCATATTTATGAAGTTTTCATAAATACGACGAGAGTTACATAAAAATTATAGAAAATGTTTCATAGATTTTCATCATTTCAGAAAACTAATAATAATAAGAAAATAATTTGATTCAAGGTAAATAATTTTATTTATTTATTGATTATATGAGACCAAAATATGATTTTTCTGCATATAAAATTTAGAAAAAATGTTGATGACTTGGAATAATTTACAAAAATTGATTTTTTTTTAACTTATCTAAACGAAATCTACACCATTGGAAAGGTCTCTTAATGTCTATTGAAATTCCGTATATTTTGGGATGTGATCACTTCAATTGATTTACTTCAAAAAGAATAAATAATCAACGGCTAGTATTATGCTAACTTATAACATCGTTTAAGTGATGATATTAAGGGAAAAAGACCGCGTTTGGCGAGAAAGAAAGTGTTGTATTATCAAGACAATGCACCAATTCAGACATCCACTATTGCGATGCCCAAAATCAATGAATTAAAGTTCTAATTGCTTCATCACGCATCTTATTCGCCAGATTTAGTTCCCTCGGAATATTTTCTATTTTCAAACTTGAAAAAATGTTTCGGTGGTAAAAGATTTGCCAACAATGAAGAGGTGAATTCTGCGGTTAATGGCTAGTTTAAGGACCGAGACAGTTTATACTATAAACAGGCTATCGAAGCTGTTGAATATGGCTGGGAAAAGTGTATCGAGCTAAAAGAAGATAATGTTGAGGAATAAAGAAAAATGTTCCAAATTTGTTGTGTTAGGTCGGCTAGTTTTGGGACGGCCCTAGTATCTAAATTTTAATTGAAATTTTAACTGGAAAATTTCAATATAAGAAGTAAACAAAACTTTTTAATTGTAGTAAAAGTAATAAAGCTCTTATTTACAAATATTTAGTAAACTTACTTTGCAAAAATTTAGTAATTTTTAGTAATCTTTTCTGCTAAATTAATTTCACTAATATTTAGTAAAAAAATTTATTTGATTTTAGCAAATCGATTTCCATTAAGAATTTTGTAAAATTTTAGTAACTTTTGTTAATTTTTTTTTACTATTTTTACTATAAAAAACAATATAGTCAAGTTTTGCTAAAATTAGCAAAACAAGTCTAATATTATCAAAATTTTCTGTAACAATTACAGTTTTTTTTTCTAACTTTTACATTGACTTTTTTATTTGAGTGTACGAATTGGGTCTTATTCTGGGATGATATCTAATCCGTTTTATGTGATCAGGGCAATTAATAGAGATGACAATCTGACAAGGATTTTGTCTCGTATTTTGGGCCACATAAAAAATTGAAAAAGTTAAAATGGGGTTAAAAAATTCGAACTTTTTTTTTTTGAATTTTGGATTATTATGGCTAAACGAACGATAAACCAATGTGGTATACTTAAAAAGGGATTTTTAATGGATATGGTATACTTAAAAACGGGATTTTTAATGGCTATTCCCTGGTACTTTTTGGGAATTTATTTCCTTTTTTTTAAGATGTTATAGAAAAATAAAAAATACACTTAAATCATGATGATCATTAATGGAGAGTATTAAAAATATCATAATGTTTCGATTTCCGTCAAAGACTTTTACGTTTTCCCGTATATTTTTGATTTACTTAACAAAATTTGACGTAATGGTTTAAATTGTTTCAAATTACGATAAAAAAATATTTATGAAAGAATTTATTGTTAATTTAGCAAAAAAATATAATACAATACAATATAAAACATTTAAACAAAATTTGCGATAATAGGTATTTATTTTTGTAATTTTGTTTTATATTGTATTTTTCAAGTAGGTATTTATATGTGTATTTATTTCATGTTCAAGGTCATTACTTTATTTTGTTGTTTAAATTTTTTTTTTTTTTTTTTTTTTTTTGCAAACAAATTCTTTTTTTTTTTTTTTTTTTTTTTTGTTTATATTGTTTTGTAAATAATTAAAAAAAAGTTACACTAAAAAAAGAAAAGCCTTAAACAGATTAATCACGATTTGTTTTTGTATATTTTTCTACAATTGGAAGTTTAAATTTCCATTTTTAAAATGATTTTTGTTTTTTTTGTATTTTAAATGATCTTGTCTAATTAAAAATTCTCCACAAGTTTAAAAAAATGTCTGGCTTGTTTTTGAGTGAATATTTTAGTACCCTACACAAGACTATTAAAAGAGGAAGAAATAAGTTTGTTATAACATTTGTAACTCTTCTATATAAGTAATAACACAAATAAGTGTAATATTCAAAGTGCAATATAAGCTGGAATATCGTTGTATTGAAATCATGATTACGTCCATATTTGTTGACTGGGTTTGCTGATTTTTACCAAAAATATTCTTTATTATCCTAAGCAGTTTGTTATTGAAAATTAGCTAAATCTGCCGAGTAATACAAAAGTTAGTATATCAAAAAGTTGAAGAGACTTATAAATAGATTTTCGTGTGTAGGTTATTATAGATCCTGCATAACGGCTTAATATTACTTTTATTTTTTTTGTAAATCTTTGGCTGGGTATTAAATATTGTGTATAAATCTTATACATGCTATTAATAATATTTATTTATTTTTTTTTTTAATGCATTATTTTTTCTTTTGCTATGACGCATTTTCTTATCTCTGAAAATTATTGTTTTAAGGCTTTACAAAAAAAATGTTACTTTCGTTTTTATTATAATAAAAAAAAAAAAAAAGTTGTGTTATCAATTTAATTTCGTAAATTCTTGAATATAATTTAAAAATTCGATGATTTTGTTCACTTTTCTCGTTAAAAAACACCTCAGACTGCTTGCTTATTTTAATTTTACATATTTAATGGGCAAATGTTTTAAACGATATAAAATTCTGATGTTGATGACGAAATTTATTTGTTGTTACTTTTTAAATTAACCCCCTAAAAACTAAAATGGACTGAAGGATTTCCTAACCCAACATGAATTTTTTCAATACAAAAATATAAGAAATAATAGAAAATATTGTAAAAACACTCTAACTACCCCCACAATACAAACTTCCTCGCAAAAGTATGTAACTTTGAAGAGCCGTGTAATCGAAAATTGTTGTCGGATTTCGTTAATTCGAAAATCGTTCGATTTTAACGATTGTAGTATTTTTTATGGAAAGGCAATTTTTTAGAAGCATTTTCGAAATTGTTCTCCACCTTCAAAATTTTTTAAACATGGATAAATCGAAAATTTAAATTTTGTTTTATAAAATTAAATTTCACTTTTTCTGTGACGAAATGTCATATAATTTCCTCGAATAAAAAAACAAAACCTTATCCACTATTTCCATACAAAAATTAAATTGTTTGTATAATTTGTAATTTTTATATTTTGAACATCGCATCCCAGTCTACAAAAAAAAAAAAAAAAAAAAACATCGGCAAAGAATTGGTTAGCATGAAGTGTTCTCCCAGTGCTATCCAGTCAGAAAGTACCAACGGTAGAAAAGTCTAAACACTAATAGACCATTTATTTTATAAAAATAATGACGCTTCGTTCAAAAAAGTTTTAGTCAGAAGGTTTCGAGTTTGATCCCTGTCCCAGGCATAAATTTGTTTGTGATTTTTTTATACGTTTTAATGTTTTGTGTATTGAAAATCTCTTCTAAGAACAATTTTTTTTTGTGTTTTCCAACGTTGACAAGTTGCTTCCAGCAAACCTTATGCCAGTGCTAGCATATTTGTGCAACCTTCGGTTACCCAGAAGTTATCATTAACCTTCGTTTTAAGCTATCAATGCCAATCTGGCGGTCAGGGTTCGTATCCCAGCATAACGAAAAAAAATATAAATGAACTTTTTTATGGTTTTACCAACTTTTTGCCAACTCTGGAACTTTTGTTTACCCAGTGTTTTTCCGTCATCTGGTGGTCAGGGTTCGTATCCCAGCATGACGAAAAAAAATATAAATGAACTTTTTATGGTTTTACCAACTTTTTGCCAACGCTGGAAATTTTGTTTACCCAGTGCTTTTCCGACACTTTTAAAACACACGGACCTTTTGTCTAATGATGTTATCATTTTAGGATTGGGAAATCACTTATTGCCAGCACTTGTACTACACGTTAAAGTGTCTTGCGGTGGTCCGTTTGTCTTTTTCTGACTGGGATATTTTAAAACAGTTTAAAATTCAGAACACACTATTAACAACACAAAAACGCGATTTATTTATGTTAATTTGTCTAAAAAAAAATAATTTTTTGTATAGATACAATTTTGTGATGCATTTAAAATCATGTTCAAAATATAAAAATGACAAATTATACAAAAAAATTAGTTTTTTGTATGGAAATAATGGATAAGGGTGTTTTTCAAAAAAATCAAGAAAATTGGATGATATTTGCATGCGAAATTTAGTTTCACATAAATAATGTTAAATTTTCGATTTATTCATGTTAAAAAAAATTTTTGATGAGGGAGAACAATTTCGAAAATGCATCTAAAAATTGCATTTGCATAAAAAATGCGTTTATTTTTAATATGTATTTTTTATTGCATAAATGTGCAAAAGGATAACCATATAAATCGAATGCTTTTTGAATCAGAGAAATACTCTCGGTCGTTTACATTTGTGATGTATCATGGATCTCGTGATATAGAGATTAAAGAAATTAAAATAGAATTTTTATTTTTTCATAATTTCAAACGTTAAATATATTCTATTTGTTCTCAAACAGATTTTGAATATAGAAAATGACCGCTGAACGCCGACGGTTGTGATCAGCACATATTTAAAAGATGTGAGTTCTTTTGTTTCGATATTCTGAGTTTGTATTACAATTTGTTGAGGTAAACACGTCACTCTTCTAAAACGCGGAACTAGTATTTTGAGAATTTCGATACAATATAACAAAAGACGTGAAAAGAGAGACACTTCAAATTAATCACCCCTATCGTGAATATTTTTTCCCTGAATAAAAGTTCCCTCGAAATTTGTTCCCTTTTCATTCACTCGTGAATAATATAATACAATTTCAGGGAAAATTCACGATACCAATTTTCAATTGAGGGGGAATGAAAATTACATGAGAACAAACATTTCCCTTTTTATTCACGATAGGAGTGAATTACTTTTTATGTTTCTAAGCAATTTAAATTAAAATTTTAGAATTATTTTGCACAATTAACACCAAATTTTAATTATTTATATTCCCGATGAAAAAAATTCCGATATTTGGATATACGATCATATATAGTCATATATACATATATATATATAATTCTATATCACATCATATTTCAGCTGATTCGAAAAATTACATACATAACCTTATCTTATGGGATCCCAAGGGATTTTCTCTAATATAATTTGATCTCAAAAATTGGTCTATCTAATTTGATCATTTTTTATAAAATTTGATATAGCTTCATCAAATTTTTTGCAAATTGGCACGAGTATTTTGTTTCATATTCCAAATAATAATGAAACTTTACATATAAATCAATAGATTCAAAAATTAAAGTGATTTCAATTTGAATTACTCATTGTGTTTCATAGCTTTAAGTTGAATTTTTTCCCAATTATTTCTTAAACAACTAAACCGATAGCACCTTCAGAAGATCTTAGTATTAGCTTTCGATTGATACAACATAGAAAGTTGTTGTATTTTTTTTTAATTATGTTGTTGTCAATTTTTAATTATTATAAACTTTTTTAGTAATTATTAACAAAAAAATCATGAAATAAATATAATGTACTGAGGATGTTCGAAAATTCTTTAAATGTATGTCAAACATTACAATATCTTCAAAACGCTAAAAAAAACCGCGTGATAATAAAAAATTTAAATTTATGATGTTCGAAACTTTTCGAAATTTACAAAATTTTGGTTTTAATTAATTTAGTTATGTTTAAAACCATATTTGAACAAATTTCAATATATTGCTACAGAAATTTTAATGTTCGAAAATTGTTTCGAAACTTTTAGAAATTCACACAATTTGGGTTTTATCAATATAATTCTGTTTAAACAATATTTGAACAAAAACAAGTTAAAAAAGACTCAAGTATTCAAATTTAAGATCTTCGAAAATTTTCAACCTTGTACGATATATGAAATATTTTTTTTTGTTTTATTAATTAATAATCATATAATTACAAATTATATACTATTATCCTAACCGAGCACTAGCTACTATGGCCTTCGGCGCATTGTAGCGAAAACAGACCAGTGCCTCTGGTGGGAATCGAACCCACGACCCCCGCACTGATAAGCCAGCACGCTACCTACCGGGACGCACATAAGAAATATTTAATTTTAAGACATTTGTGTTACAGAAAATTCTTAAATTTTTAGAATTTGTTTATTCTAAGATTTAGATTTAAAACGTTTTTCGAAATAAATATACAAATGAAAAAAAAAAGTTTGTAATACTATACTATATATCGTTATATTTTCTATAGGAAAATTCTCAATTTCTAAGGCGTTTTCAGCTTTTATTTTTAAGGCATTTTTGTATAGAAAACTACACACGAAATCTTTCAAGTGTATCTACATAATTTTATATTTCTTTGCCTCAAAAAAAAAATTTGTATATTTTTTCAATGCCAAGGTTAGTGTTAAAGTTCCTAATGTAATAGATTTATTAAGAGCCAAAGACCACCCCCTACAGCTGAAAATGTGATAACATAAAATGCTACTACTGTGAATTAATTTCATTTTTTTAATATAAAATGAGATAAAAATGTTTATTTTAATTTTATTTTTAGCTAATTTTGTTTTATTTAAGTGGCGCTTTTTTGAAGTGTTTTTTTTTTTTATTTTATTATTTTATGAATAAATTATATATTTTTTTGTATTCTTTTTTAATAAATATTCGTATATTTTTCTTTTCATTTAATAAAATGTTTATTGATAAAGTGCATATGGTTTGTTTTTTCATACATCAACCACAGAAAAATATATTTTTTTGAAAATTTCATTAAGTGGAAATTGACTTAATTTATGGGAGGTCAAGGAAATTGTTGTTCAAGTAATAAAATGTTGTGCAAAATTAATATTTTTTAAAACAAATTTTTTTTGTTAAACATTAATGATAGAAAGGAAATACAAAAAGAGATTGAAGACTGTGACAAAAAATTTCGTAATTGGACAATTTGAAGCGAATTTGCATACATATACATTTTTTATGTTAAAATTGTTGAAGTTCCTTTGCATAATTAGTTACAACTGTTGAATGCGTCGACAGATTTTGTCTATTTTTTATTCATTAAGTGCTTAGAATAATGGAGAATACATTAGGTAACATCAGTGGGTTTCTATCTATCTCAGTCTCTCTCAATTTGCCCTCTTTTTATTTGTTCGTAAACTCGCACCGAGCAAATGAAAACATGTTGCAGAAATCTAAAAGTTTAAGTTAATTTTTATCATGTTGTCGAATAATTATTTAACACAATGTTTAATTATTTAAAATTTTAACGATAAAATAAGCTAAAGGGTCCGCCATCTAACGTGCTTATTTCGTGAATGGTAACACTTAGCTCATGTCTGATATGACAGATAATTAGTTTTATTCTTCCGCTGAACGAATATGGTTGTGTATACGCTTGAACAACGCTGGGAAATATTACGACATTACTTTGAAAATCATGGTAATGTTGCAGAATGTGTGCCGATTCACCCAAAACGAGTCACTGTTTGGTGCGGATTTTGGTCCAGAGGCATAATTGGACCATTTTTCTTCGAAAATGAGCAAGGAGTGGCCATTACAGTCAATGGCGATCGTTATCGGGCCATGTTGAACGAATTTTTGTTCACAAAAATTGAAGAGGAGGAAATACAGCTGCATACAATCGATAATGTGCTTAAAAATTAGACCGATCATGTAGGCTACTGCATGGCCAGCCGAGGCAGTCATTTGAATGAAATTATTTTCCATTATTAACCGGAAGGATTGTACTTTCAAATAAAAAAAGAAATTTGAGAAAATATTCAGTAGTTTTTTTTTTATAGCATTTTCAAAAAAAAAAAGTTATTAGGCGGACCTTTTAGATAAAATTAAAATACATTAAATTTTAATAGAAAATTACAAAATATAAGCAAAATAAAAGTGAGTGTTTCATTTGTCAACATGTTGCAATTTTTAGTGTAAAAAAAATGTTTTCATTTGCTTTCCCATATTTGGTATTTTGTTGCTGAGAGGTGTGGGAAGTGTAGTCGCTCTATTTGTATATACTCTTTGGTAAAATTGAGCCACAGAGCGGATATTGCTAGATTATTATGACCAGAAAGTTCATGCAAATGCATGTTTTTTTTTCTTAACGCTGAGAACATGGACAACAAAATATTTTTGCGAATCAAAGAATTTGCGTTAAAGTGGCACATAAATTCCTCAAAAATTATCTGTCGGATAGGTCCTTTAAAGTGAAATCCAAGGACAGTATATCTACGGAAAGAAAAATAGTAGCGGGGGTTCCCCAGGTCAGTATATTGGGTCCACTACTGTACATACTTTACACTGCAGATATGCCAACACATTCCTCAGTTCATACTTCCACTTTCGCGGATGACACAGCATTTATAAGCAATCATAGAAATCCCAAAGTTGCGAACAACCGTTTACAGTAACAAATTAAAAATATAGAACAGTGGCTTGAAGACTGGAAAATAAAAATAAACGCATCAAAGTGCGTTCATGTTATTTTTACGCTCAGAAAAGAAACCTGCAATCGTCTATTAATCAACAACACCCCTGTTCCAACACAGAACCATATAAAATATCTGGGAATTCACCTTGATCGTCGACTCACATGGGCACACCATATTGATTCTAAGCCCGCCCAAATAAAATTGAGAACTGCTCAGTTATACTGGCTCTTAAACAATAGGTCCACTCTTAGCCTAGAATGCAAAGTATTAATCTATAAATCTATAATTAAACCAATCTGGACATATGGCATACAGCTCTGGGGTACAGCGTAAGCTTCGAATGTCGAAAAACTACAAAGAAGACAATCAAAGATTTTACAATGCATCACTAGTGCTCCTTGGTTTATTAGAAACCAAAACATCCATGCCGATCTCAATATCACAACTGTTCGTGAGGAAATAAAGGGAAACTGCATTAAATATGTTTCCAAGATGGCAATTCATCCTAACCCCCTTGCTCAAAACTTGCTTACACTTTCAGGTCACAGTCGTCTAAAAAAAATTGACACCTTGGAACTCGCTTTAAACTAATCTTGTAGATCCCTGCTTACTAAAATTAGATTTTCTGCACTGGCAACAAAATTTCTTAAAGAAAAGATTCAATAAATACAAATATATGAAACAAAAAAAAAAAGTGCATGTTTTGCTATAAAAGCATATTTTTGCTTTAAATGCATATTTTTTTATTGCATATTTTTTAAGCTTTAAATGGATATTTCTATGGCTTTTTTCTTAAAAATGACTTTCAATTGTATTTTATATTTGAACAACGAGCATATAGACTAAAGTGGATCCTAGCTGATATGGCCCTGTTAAGTGTACTTAAATTTATTGTTATTGTTCTTCAAAATAGTGTTCCTACCATTGTGATACAAATTTAGAATATCCATAAACAACAAAAGAATTGACATCGTTCAAACATACACCGATCACAACCGTCGACATTGAGTGGTCATTTTTTATGGTCAAAAACTTTTTGAGAACAAACAGATTAAATTTTAATTTTGAAAATATAAAAAATTTATTTATTTATATAAAGAATTTAAGTTCATTTAACATTAAGACTGGATTTGTTACATTTAGGAAACTAAGAAGGTAGAAATGACTATAAAAATAAGTTCAAACAACATTCATGAAAATTTTGTTTACACTGATTTTACTTTTTTTCTTCAATTCTTCAGTGCATTTGGCTTCTCAACCATTTTCATACACTTTTTGACATTAAAGACCCAAAAAGTCCTCAATTGGACGTGGTTTTGGGACGTTTGGAGGATTTGCGTATTTCGGTAAAAAAAAAGGTATGTTGTTTGCATTAAGCCATTCTAATTTATGGCATAAAGACAGCTTGCTAAATCTGGCCAAAATAATGTTTTGCCTTTAGAGTGTCTATTTCTGTTAAATTTTTCCAGTTTTACTAAACATTTATTAATCTAAACATAACTTTACGAACTTTTTTTTAGTGTATATCAATAATAATAAATATAAACTAAACGAGAATTTTTACAAACTCGACATAATCTTCTATTTTTAAATAACTAACAAAAATTAACTGTTTACTGCAAAATAACTGTTTTGGTAGTTGTTTATTAAAATACTACAATAACTACTCAAAACAACTGTTACTGACTGACGTACAGTATTTTTTGGTTAGTTATTTTTCAAATGACGGTCTAAATTAGTCGTTTTCCATTTTTTTGACGATTTATCGTTTTTTGACGTTTTATCGAATAAAACGAATGATTAAAAAAAAATACTTTGTTTAATAATAATAAAATTTGTTCGAAAATTTACTAATTTTGGGAAAATTTGTATAACAATAGTAATGGAAAACATAAAATTTGCTCTCTGGCAATTCTTTCCTAACTACGTAAGCGCCATCTATCGAATATACAAAGAATATATCATAGATATGGCATCACTTACAACATATGGGAAAACAGTAGACATTAGAGTGAGGTAAGTTTCTAAAAATAGAACTGTTGTGTTGTTGGAGTTGTACTTCTGAGATTATGTATGCAAGAACAAAAACACCGTGTATTAAATAAAACTAGTTTTAATCACAACAAAACTCGACCTGACGATAGCTCAGAGGGCTAAAGCGCTCTGTCTAACGTGTAGTGCGAGTGCATGTGGCATTAGAAATCAGTTTATCTATACCACGGTCAGTGATTGCACAGAAAAATTTCATATAGACGCAAATAAAAACATAACAAATATTACATTATTCAAAAAAAATTCAAAAAAACAGGGTCACTGACGAAGGTTCAATACCAGAAACTGCGCAGTCTGATTCAGAAAAAATTTAAAATGTAGTTATGATTTTTAGAAAATATACTCATTCTTCTCTACCACGCCTTTCACAAAATCATAACTCTATTGATGAAATAACTGAAATTTTAAAACATTTATTAATCGTTTTCCAAGATATGGTCGCTTGAATAATGGGTAAAGATATATGATTTGACTTTCAAGCAAACAATATGAAGGAATTCATAACAAAGCATGATTTTTGAAGTTTAATCCATACAAAACTATCAAAAATATTGATATATTAGAAAAATAGCACGTTAGCACTTAAACTGTGTAATTATACGGTAACTAATATATGATTAAAAAATGAAATTTTGTCATTCCGAGTGAAAATTTCCAAATGGCGTATGATTGAGAAAGCGGTTGACGTTACTAGAGTGGCAAAAACATAAGGTTTTGCTATGATTATTTATGTATTTTTATTAGTTCAAATAATCGAATAATTTTTAAAAGTTAATCGTTTCGTTTTAATCTGTGGGCGCTGTGGTGTAACTGTTAGCGCGTTGGACTGTTACACAGATGGTCCCGGGTTCGATTCCCGATAACGGCAACATCAATTTACAAAAATAATATGTATCAGTTTTCTATCCCTCATATGTATAGCAGCTCCCACCTTCGGTGTTCCCATAGCACTTAACCCCACCAAAGTAAAATAATTAATCAGGGCTATGAATCAAAAAGCTTCAATAAGATCGCCAACTCTCTATCAGGTGGCGAGCATCAACTGTTCTATGATTTATCATCTCGCGCAATTACAGTGTTGCTATATCTGCAGCCCTTCATCTCTCCCCTCCTTCCATCTCTCCACTATTCCCTTTCCAAAGAAAGCAACACATTAATAAATAGGAAGAATTTCCTGAGTGTTGCTTCTCTTTAAAAAACCCCCCCCCCCCCCCCCCCCCCCTAGTAGTTACTGTAAGAATATTCTGAGTGTATATTTTTGTTTTTAATAAAATTCAAAAACTGTTTTAAGTGCATATTTTAAGATTTTTCATGCAGATTATAGGCGCCGAAAACACACTTTTTTAGTGCATGAAGTTATTTTATTGTCTCTGCTATGGAATCCCCAGACATATTTTATCGTTCTCATTTTTTGAAAAAGTCTTATCTATATTTTTCAATAGTTTTTTTTTTATTTGGCGCTTAATAACGCATCGTTTTTATTTAATAAATCTCATTTTATATTTTATAAATCCAGAAATATATTTTTTATTTTTGAAAACCCGTTTAAATTTGTAAATCAATATTTAAAATTGAATTAAAAATTTTATGACTTTGATTGCCTTGACTATTAAAATTTGTTTCAATATTGCGAAAATAAAACAGCAGCTGCTGCGGCTGCTCAAATATAACATTATTTTTATGAATTTATAATCCATACAACAAAAACATAAAATTTTTAAATACTGATTAAAAATTCTAAAAGTTTAACAAACAATAGGTTATATTTTAATTTAAACCAAAATTAGTTTTAAACTGCATTCGTTATTTTTGGATGACATGTTTTTTTTTAGTCATATATCTTATTATTGTTAAGTGTGATTTTTTAATGTTTTATTTATTTATTTATTTGTTTATTTTCATTTAATTGTTGTGAAATAAAAAAAAAATAAACTTAAAAAGGAAGTGGAGACGCATTTAATTTACATAAGAATGATATGAGAGTGACTACTACCGCACTTCAGTACGAAAAAAATCTGTTTATTTTAGGTTTTTTATTGTAAAAATAAAATAAAACTGTGAACAAATTTTAAATTAATACACTATTTGACAAAAATTTTAAATTTTAAAATCTCTATAAGAAAAATTTTGAAAAAAAATAAAAACTCTACAACGAATTTCCTTTTGAATACAAAAGTAAGCGAATAGGTAATGACTTCTTGTGGGGCCTCTTTGTAAGCGAAATTGGAAGGATTGGTTACCAAATCCATGGCCAAAAGGACAGATAAAAAACATGTTCGAACTTTTTCGATCTTCATCCAAAGTTGCAGTATTTGCAGAAGTTTTTATCAACATACAGTTGAACCTCGATTATCCGGGTTGCACGGGACCGGACTCAGCACGGATAATCGAAAACACGGTTAATAGAAGTTATTTATTTTTCACAAATTTTAACTCTTTGTATGTAGGTAAAAAGAAAAATCAAGCAAATCAATATGTGTGCTGCACGGATAATAGGGGTGAAGCACGGTTAATAGAGGGTAAAAAATAATAGCATGAAAAACAGAGGTAAACACGGTTAACAGAGGTATAAATCAAACCACCAGCATGCCGGTTGACAGATGTACCCGGTTAATAGAGGCCCGGATAATCGAGGTTCAACTGTATTTCTGTTTGAATCATATTCGGACAATTTTCAAAATTATATTGATATTTTTTTAAATAATTACACAAGTTTTAATGTTTGAAAACTAGTTGCTTACAAAGAGCTTTTAAACCTGATAATGTTATATTTAAAGTAAAAAAAAATAAATTTACAAATTTTGAAATATTTCGAATTTTTTGGCAACTCGCAGTATTAGGATTTTAATAAATTTAAATAGTTTTAACAATATTTTGAAAAAAAATGTATAATAAATTTATATTCAAGATGCTTAAAAACTGCTTTTGTTATATGTTATATTTAAAGAAAAAAACTTAGAATTCACAAAGTTCGAAAATTTTCGAAATTCACCATATTAGAATTTTAATCAATTTTATGAAGTTTTAACAATATTTGAACAAATTTTAATATTAAATTGCTATTTACTTAGGATTTTAATCAATTTTAGTTTATACAATATTTGAAAAAATTTTAACATTAAATTGCTATTTATTTCAACGTTATTACAGAATTTTGAATGTTCGAAAATAATTGGAATATATGACAAACACAAAAAAATAATCAAGATGCTTAAAAACTGCTTTGGAAACCGTTAATGTTATATTTAAAGTAAAAAACTTAAAATTTACAAAGTTCGATATATTTACAAAGTTCGAAATATTTACAAAGTTCGAAATACTTTGAGAATTTTTGAAATTCACAGTATAAGGATTTTAATAATTTATACGAGTATTTAAAGTAAAAAAACTTGAAATTTACAAAGTTCGAAATATTTCGAAAATTTTCTAAATTCGCAGTAGTAGAATTTTAATCAATTTTATGAAGTTTTAACAATATTTGAACAAATTTTAATATTAAATTGCTATTTATTTTAACGTTATTACAGAATTTTTAATGTTCGAAAATAATTTGAATATAGGTCAAACACAGAAAAATATTAAAGATGCCTAAAAATTGCTTTTGAAAAACCCGTTAATGTTACATTTAAAGTAAAAAACTTAGAATGTACAAAGTTCGAAATATTTCGAAAAATTTCGAAATTCACAATATTAAGATTTTAATCAATTTTATGTAGTTTGAACAATATTTGAAAAAATTTTAACATTGAATTGCTATTTGTTTTAACGTTATTACAGAATTTTTAATCTTCGAAAATAATTTGAATATATGTCAAACACAAAACCAGGTTTAAGATGATTAAAAACAGCTTTTTATAAAAAGCTTTGAGAGTTTTTATTAAATAGAAAATTTTATTTGTGTTAGACTTTAAAATTTAAAAAAGAAAACATATTTTTCCCGTCGTTTAGTGTAAATTTGCTTTCAGTTTCATTTGGCTGATGTTGTTTTTTAGTCATTATTGTATTTTTTGTTATTCTTCCCTCTTTTTATTAAACTTGTTTTTTTTTGTTTTTTTTCTTTATTCTTTAGTCTGTTTTATTTATTTCTTTTTTTATCAAAAATAGTATTATGATAATTATTTTTAAGTAAATTATTTTTGTATTTTATTTAGAAACCAGAATTTCTTTTTTCGCAGGAAACAAAAATCTACATACATTTAATTTGGTAGGTCAAGGTTTTTTCTTGAAAACAACATTCTTTAGCAAAATAAGAAAATCAAGAAAGTTTTGATAAAAATAAAAGGCAAATTTGAAATGCTTAAATTTTGTTTCGAGATTTATCAAACAGAAATAAAATTAAAATTGAAGGCCTTATTGTGAAAACTCGATAAGCCACATTTTATTTTTTACTGATTTTCGCTTTTAAATCTTTGAGTTAATGTCTAAAATGGGACTTTTGCTGGGCTTTTATAATTTAGATACATGATACTTGTAAAAAGTGTCTAAGAAAGAATTGAATCAAATTTTCATCAATTAATGACTATAAAACGGCTTAAAGCACGAATAAAAACATGTGACTTATCAAGTTTTATAATAAGCTCTTCCAGTTGTAAAAATTAAAGATTTTCGAGCTTCATTTTACAGAATTTCTTGTAAAATATGATTTTTTTTAAAGGAAATTACAAAATTCGATATTTTTCGAAGTTTGAAATCATTGCAAATTTAACAAAATAAATATTTTTTTCATATAATTATAAAAATGTAAGATTTTCGAACTGTATTTTAGAGAATTTCTTATAAATTATAATTTATTGAAGGAAACTTCAAAATTCGAATAGAATCTAAAATTCTCAAGGTTTAAGAATAATAAAACTTATTTTACAATCAAATCATTGAAATATAACAGCATAAACAATTAACTTTCACTTGTCTGTGTCAATATTTTTCATCATTTTAGAAAAATATTTTTACTACAATGTTCGAAATCGTTCTTCAATTCCTTAAAAAGATCTGAAATTGTTGAAAATTGTAAAAATAAAAAAAACAATTTAATTATATAAACTAACAATTTGAATATATTAAAGAAGAATACGAAATTAGTATGTTCGAAAATTTTCGAACTTTTTAAAAATTAACTGAAGTTAAATTTAAATCAACCTAATAATTAATTCCAAAATCTTTTTATCTTTTACTAGATTTTCTATGCCGATTGACAATGCCAAAAATTGCATTTGGGGGAAACTTTACCTGCCCCTAAAATAAAACCCAGATGTAAACTTTCAAAACGCCGATACACGTGTCTTTTTTTTGTCTCTTCTATCAAAATTTATAGGTCGGACCTTGTAATTTTGGAAAAATTTGATTTGTTGAACAGTGTTATTTAGCTATTTATAGCTGCTAAACTTTTAAGCAAAGTCCGAAAAATTAAGCGAATTATAGCTAATTATAGCTAGTTTTTTGTTAATTTTGAAACAGATTTTATAATTTATATATTTTCTAGAGAGAGTTTTAACTAATTTTAGTATTAAATTTATTTAATATAATTAGAGAATTTTGAATGTTCGAAAATTATTTAAATACATGTTAAACACAAAAATATGTTCGAAATTTTTCGAAATTTTTTGAAATTCCCAGTATGTACATATTAGGGTGTTAATAAATTCAATTATGTTTTATTATTTAGTTAAAATATTATGACCTCAAGATCTTCGAAAAATTTTCATTTTTTTTGTTTTAAGAAAAGTTGATCTTTTATTGCTAATACGTCAAAAAGATATACAAGTTTGGTCTTCCTTTCACAGTGATTTTAAATCGCAGTGAAATTTAAATTTGTGGCACTATTACACTGTATTCGAAAATTATATTTGATTCGGTTTAAACTTTTTTATATTAAATAACAATGTACAATTATAATTCATTGACATTTTGAGTAAAACTAAATAAAGAGAAATATTTTCTTTTTTTTTTAATTTTTAACTTTCACCCGAAAGTAAAATATAGAACGTGGGCCTAAAAGTAAATAAAAACAACAAATCTTGTTTAAATTTAAGCTGTTCGAAAATGTTTTCAATGTTATAAAATTGTTATTTTAAACAATTGAAAGTTTTTTTTGCCCATGTTTGTGAGTATTTTCAAGATTATTTATTATTATTATAAAGGGTGATTTTTTAGCAACTTTCTTTTTGGCAACACTGTTTTTGGCAGCTCAGCTGTTGTCGTGTAACATGTTAAACATGCTCAGTTTGGTCTATAATTAAACCATGAATCGACTTACAAACGAACAACGCTTGCAGATTATTGAATTTTATTATCAAAATTCATTCTCGACTAAGAAAGTGCATCGTGCACTTCTTTCAATTTACGTCAGTTTGGGCGACTATTCGGAATCTTGTGATTAATTTTCGCACCAAATTTAAATTATTGGACATTAAACCACGAACATGCCATAAGTAGAGTGCGGACAGTGTAAAATATGCCAGCTGTATCCGCCAGTGTTGTTGATGACCTTGAATTATCGATTCGGCGCCGTTCGCAGCAATTGGGCCTCTGTTACTCCACTACGAGGAAAAGTTTGCGGAAGGATGTGGGTGTGTAAAACCTTTTAAAATACAGCTGGTGCAAGAATAGAAGCCACACGATCTACCACAACGCATAACTTTTGGTAAATGGGCGCTGGAAAAGTTGGATGAAGTTCAACTTTTTTATCGGAAAAGTGTGTTCAGCGATGAAGCTGGTTTCTGGTTGAATGGATACGTGAACAAGCAAAATTGCCGTATTTGGTGTGAAGAGCAGCCATAATCATTGCAAGAACTGCCAATGCATCCCGAAAAATGCACTGTTCGTTGTGGATTATGGGCCGGTGGCATCATTGGACAGTACTTTTTTAAAGACGACGAAGGCAGGAACGTTACTGTGAATGGCGAGCGCTACCGTGCGATGATTACAATTTTTTTTTTGTCCGAAATGGAAGAGCTGGACTTGGGTGACAAGTGGTTTCAACAAGACGGTGCCACATGTCACACAGCACGCGAAACAATGGCCCAATTGAGGGGCAAGTTCGGTGAACAGTTTATTTCACGTATGGGGCCGATCAATTGGCCGCCTATATCGTGCGATTTAATGCCTTTAGACTATTTTTTGTGGGGCTATGTTAAGGCTCATGTCTATAGGAACAAGTAAGCAACGGTTGACGCACTGGAAGCCAATATTGAAAAATTTATTGGTGAGATACCGGCCGACATGTTGAAGAGTATGCCAAAATTGGACCCAGCGGGTGAACCATTTGAGGCGTAGCCGCGGTCAACATTTACATAAAGTCATCTTTAAACATTGAATTATATAGATCGTTATATCAACTCAAGCACAGATTTCATACATTTCTCTAAATTTTATGTGTTTTTTTTTTAATCAAATCTGAAAGCTCTCAAAAAATCACCCCTTTTATATTATATAAGGTTTTGGACATTAGGTAGAACAATATATGAAAATATAGAAAGTCCGAAAAACTTTTCTAACTTATAAGTAATGTTGTTCATCAAATTCAGATAATAAATACCGTACTAAATCATTATTTTTGAAAACATGAGTTAAAAAATAAATTCGTCTGTATACCCTTTTTTCCATATTTCACTAATTGTCAACTTTAAATTTTTGAAACTTTCACAATTTTTTTTTTTCATACATTTTTTTTGCATAATGATAAATGTATTCTAGATCAATAGATATGCTAAAAAATACATCAAGTTTGTACCATTTCCTAAGTTTTTCTTGTCTCCTGAACAATTTCCATTATGGTCTGTACACCCTTATATTATTCATGCCCCCCCCTCTTTCCTTTGTCAATTTTCCTTAAATATCATAAATACTATTTAAGGGAAAATCTAGTTTAAGATAATACTGCTTCTGAAAATGATTAAGCTTGAATTTCTAGAAATTTGGAATAGACTTTAAAAAAAACTTTTCCTTTCGTAACCCAAAAACATGAAGATTTGAAAAGTTTTATTTAAAAACTTAGTTTAATTCAAAACCTATTGAGTTTTTCTAAAATATCGTAATTATTTTATTATTATTGAGATATAATATTTGATCATTCATATTTATTATGAGAAATATTTATATAAAAATTAAGATTAACTCAACTTACCGTACTCTCTCCGAATATAATTCAACTTCTTTAACTTTTTGCAGCAGCAACAATTGTTGTTGTTCGAATGGTGTTAATGGGTGTTTTAAGCCATTACCATTGGTCAAAATAGTTGCACATTGTTGTTGTTGTTGTTGCTGTTGTTTAATTAACAAAGCTGTGGCAGCAGCAACTGAAGAATTTGTATTAATGCCATTGATATGATTGTTGGCAGTAGTAGCATTACCCAACAAACCAGATGATTGTAAGCCATTTAAAATATTTTTTGTTAATGAAGCAGCATTAACCGATGATTGTTGCAATAAATTTGAATGCAATTGTTGCTGTGTAACAGAATTAACATTTTGTGAAGGATGGTAGAAACCATTCAAATTTAGATTTTGTAAAGCATTCATAGGAGTTGGTTGACCCGAACCAACTAATGATAATTCAGCCGAGGTGAAACAAATGGCCGAGGGTGATGTAGAGCCACTATTATTAGAGGCTGATGAAATGCTATCAGTGCGTGGACGTAAATCTAAACCCAAGATATTATTTTGACCATTAAGCAGATTATTAAGAGATGTAACCACATTTTGTGGTAATTCTGCATTAGAATTTTGATTAAGATTTTGTTGTTGATTTTGTTGTACTGGGGAATTTTGATGTAATCCCGATCCTATAACACCAACATTTGAATTTTGTGGTGGTGGATTGTTTAGATTATTAGTGGAAGAATTGTTTAAAGATAATTCTTGTTTCAATTGTATAGGTTCTGGGGAGGTATTGGTGGAACCATTTACCTGCTGTTGCTGCTGACCATTAGTATGACCATTAGACTGTAATGTTGTCAGAGCTTTATTGTTTTGTTGCAGCTGCTGCTGCTGCTGCTGCTGCTGTTGTTGACGATTACGTTTATTTTTCTTTTTCTTTTTTTCCTCATCCTCAGGATTATTATTGCCATTGGTATTACCATTCATTATCCTTTGACCATTTAAAAATTGTCCCGATTTTGGTGCCACCCATTCTAAATCTTTACGTAAATGGCCACGAGAACATTTACATCCACATACTTTGTAGACCAAATCGTAACCTTTCTTAGTCCATAAATTTTGGGCTTTTTGTCGATCCGACCATGATCTTGCCCGACCACCCATAGTTTTAAGGGTTTGCAAGACTGTTTGTTCCCAAGATTCGAAACATTCTCGATGCATATATTGGCCAACATTGCAATTTTCATTATTACAAATGACTTTAATGCATTCGGATAAATCTTCCAGATTAATTAGGTCGGATTTAAAACATTCGCCATTTGGATAACAACATCGAACAAATTGTTCACCGCCAGTCTTATTATGATTCGTAGACATATTGTTATTATTGTTGGTAATTGTCGTTTGCATCGGCATATTGTTGCTGTTGTTGGAAGAATTGGTTGAATCTTCGGATGATAAAAAGAAGGTATGATTGTATATAACCGCCGATGATGACGAAGAGGAGGATGTGGTAGAAGTATTTGTTCCAAATGTTGTTGTTGTTGAATTTGTTGAAAGTTGTGGCTGAAATTGTTGCTGCTGTTGATTTGGTTGTTGGGTTACTATATTTGAAGTATTATGATTGCGACGTGGCGCCATAAGTATCATTTATATATATTTCTGTTTAAAAAATTTGTGTATTTTCAACTAATTGAAAGAAAATTTTCAGTTTTTTCTTTTTCTTTTATGGTAAAATTCTTTTTTTTTGTTTTTGGAAAGTTTAAATCATTTTTTTTGTCACTTTATTAAAAAATTGTATTTTAAAATTTCAAAATTATTTTTGAAATTTTTTTTTTTTTTTACAAAAATATTTTACATTTTCGGTTATTTTAAAGAAAATGTAATTGGACTTTTTAAAATTTTATTCAATTATACAAATTCTGAATTTCACTTTTTTAGTAAAAAACATTAAGGAATATTTTATTTTTCAAATTTCGTTTATTTTTGAAAAGTTTAATGATTGAAAAAAGTAATTATTTTTTTTTTTTTTTGTAATTAATTCACTTTATTAAGACATTTTTGTTAAATAGAGAATAATTTTTCAACTTTTTAACAATTTAAAGGTCATTTGAATTTCTGTACATTTGATTTCAGACAATCGTTGATCGTTGATTTTGTTTAAGTTTTTTTTTTAATATCATCGAAATTATTCACATGTTTTATGTGATAATGAAAATTGTTTATGATTTTAAAATTTATTTGATATTATTACTTTGTATTGAATGTTTTTTAATGAAAATTATTATTTTTTTGTAAAAATATTTCTATTTTCTTAAGATTTTTAACGATGAAGTTCAAAAATGTTTGAGTTTTTTTAATTATTAAAGATGTTGAAAAAGTTTGATTTATAGCAAAAAATTAATTATTTATATTGGTTTTTAAAAGTTTATAAAAATGTTCAATATTATGTAGTTTTTTCTGTTTTTTTTTTTTTTTTTTATTGTTCTGTAAAATATAAAGATGTTAAATATTAAAAAAAAAACTAATGTTAAGTTTTTTTTATCTTCTTTTATTTAATTCTTATTTTAAACGAGCTTAAGATCATTTATTTAATTATTTATTTCCTATATTTCGTCTTCACATTGTGTGACTTCTTCAGGGAACAATTATTACAATTTGATTGAAAAACTTGTTTTTTTTCAATCAAATTGTAATAATTGTTACCTGAAGAAGTCACCCAATGTGGAGACGAAATATTGGAAATAAATAATTATAATTAATAAATAAATGAACTTAAGCTCGTTTAAAATAATAAGAATTAAATTATAATAATTATGGCAAATTTTTAGACTTGTGTAGATCGTGAACGAACTAGTTCAATTGAACGATATGACCTAGTTCAACATTATCCGCTCTTTTAGTTCAATCATTTACTTCGTTCGTTTTATTCATGAGACAATTAATTGTATCTCTTTTTAATGGGTTTGTTTGTCAACAGGTACCTTATTATTTCTTAAAGTAAATTTAAAATTTAAAATCCAAATTAAGCGAAATACATAAAAAATATTATTCTTCACCAAACTAGTTTTTCTTAATTTTTTTTATTTTGATAGAAATTATTTTTATTAAATTTATTTCATTAAAAATTAATTTTTTTTACATTTTTTATTATTATTATTAATTAACCCTGGAACGTCATTCTTCGTTGAATCGACTACGCAAGACATATGCAGCCCAATTCTCAATAACATTTCCGTGAGAATTTTTTCCCTATTCCTTGTTTCCCTATTCTTAATAAAATCTGCCCGGGGATTTTTTCACTTTTCTCTTATTCTAAACGAATTTCGAAAATGGGAAACTCTTCCCCTGGAAAAAAGGAGGTATTATGAATGTCAATAATAGGGAAAATTGTGATAGCATTTGTATGAATTATTCAATTATTCAATTAATATTATTCAATTCTCTCTCCCTTATTATTTTCCCCGCCTGTTTAGAATATGAGGATTTTTTTCTCGAGAAAATAAAATCCGCAGAGGATCACAACAAAAATAAGAATGACTTTCTAGGGTTAATAGCAATAAAAAAGATGTATCAAATGTGAATAGTTCGTTAAAACGATCTAAAAAAAATTGTCATATGAACGTTTGAACGAAATTGTCAAAGATCGATTGAACTAGAAGTGCGACCTAGTTCATTCAAATCAATCCAACTAAAAAGAACGCTCTCTCAAACGAACTAGAATGTCTAAGTCTACAAATTTTGGACATGGAATTTTTTAAATTAAGTTTTAATCTAAAATTTTCAAAATAATTTTTTTGAATTTATTAGGAACAGAGATTTACTGAGCAGCATATAAAGAATTTAAAAATGGAAGTGCAAAACTTTGTAAATTTTATTTGTATTTTCTAAACACGATTTATGTGAATATCCGAAGTGGGACTCCTAATAATGGAAGCATATTTCAATATTGATCTTACAAAAGAAGTAAATAAAACTTTTTTTTGTAAACTACCTTTTTTGTATATATTTTAAAGTATTCAGTTAATAGAACAATATTTACATTACATTTCTGAATATTTTAGGTGTTGCTTTGTTAAATTAACCAAACTTTATTATGGAAACTAATGTAAAGTTGTGCCAACCGTCTGAAATTCGTAATAACCGTATTTGAGTCGTAGTAACTAAATTTTAGTTGGCAAATAGCTAAATTTTTCTCTGTGTGTAAACATAATTCGCATCAATTTATTAATATTAATTAAATAATACGTTTTCTTGCAAAAAAATAAGTACATTTTTCTATATGCACAAAAACTCGAAACCACTAGACCGCCCATAGTAACCATATGGTAAGAGAGCATTCTGAATGTCCAGGAGGCAGGATCAAAATACGGATTGCGGTATTTTTATACTCATGTCATTACTAAAGCATATTTAAAATATATTTTGAAAATTCAACAAAACAAAAATATGTCTAGGGTGTTTCGGGTTAAGCTCAGTCTTTTGTTTGTACTTTTGAGAAAACATCGGTCACATCATCTAAATAAATAAAAAATTAACTAAAATTTTAATGAAATTATATTTGCATCAATTTAGTAGATAGCACAAATTGAAAATGTAATGAAAAAGTGCAATTTTTTTTTAACAAAATACTCAGTTTTTTTTACGAAACCAAGATATTTCAAAAACGAATCCATTTATAATACAATCAAAAAAAATTTAGTTTTTGAAAACTTTTAGGTTTTGATTAAAAATTTGTATTAAATTTAACACGTAAATACAAGTATTTTTTAAAATCTTCTGCACCATATTCAACTGAATTTGAGAAAATTCCAAGTTAAATTGAAATTTTTCATATGAACTAAGGATTTTACATATGAAATTAAGAAAAATTCAAAAGTTATTGTGATTTTCCATTTTAAATAGAGAAAATTTTAAATTAAAAATTTAGATTTTCCATTTAAAATAGAGGAAATAATAAATTAAATTGAAAATTTCAATTTCATTGAAAGTGAAATTTGTGATTTTTTATTTGAAATTGTGAACATTTTAATTGAAATTGTGAACATTTTAATTGAAATTGTGATTTTTTGTTTGAAATTGGGCATTATAAAAAAAAAATTGTTTTTTTTTAAAATTATTTTTTAAATTATGAAAATTCTATTTGAAATTGGGAACATAGGTATAAATAGAAATTGTAATTTTTCGTTTGAAATTGTACAAATGTTACGATTAGATCAGGAAAAGTATAAACGAAATTTTGAAAAATATAATTGAATTTTGATTTATTCAAATGAATTTTTTGAATTTATAATTAGAAAATTCTCAAATTTTTACTTATTTATTTTTCTTAACCCATATGATCCCAGAGAATTTAAGAAACACGAATCTGAAGTCCAAATTTTTTTAAGATTTTTTGTTTTTGAAAAATGTTGTTCGACTTCTCGAACACTGTTTTTTGAAGGCATATTACAACAATACAAGTCGGTATAAATTTTTATATTTATATTTAAAGCTAACCCCTTACACTATCTAATTGCATAAAAGAAATATCTCTGAGTCTTGATTATAAAAAGAAAAAAAATTATAACAATTTACTGTTCGAATAATCAAACACTGGGACGATATGGGTTAACTTTCCTTGTGCTTGATCATGGTTGGCAAACACAACCTTCCCATTATAACGGTCCGTGGTTGCCCACCACCCCTACATCAAGGCCGATATGAAAATTCTAGAGCCACGACTCCAACAGTAGCATGTGTCCTCTGATGTCACAGGGTTTATTTCAAAATTTAGCCAATTATATTTTGTTTAATCGACAAAACAACGTTATAATTGGTCGTAAAATATTAAAATAAAAACGGTTATAAACGTAGAAAAATGTCTTTAATGGATTCGAATATATAAAATTTTTATTTGGGTCTTAATGTTACTGAGGTAGCCAACTACCGTTATTATGAGAAATTATTAAAAAATGAAACAAAAATATGACCCCCTCTGGAATTAAAAATAAATTTTTTTTCCATCTTCGGTTTATAAAGGCTTATACGCTTAAAACGTTGTTTATTTCGTTGGTCCGTAGTAAATTGGAATATTGCTCTATTATTTGGTGTCCGAATCAAATAGGTACATCAAATCGAATTGAACGTGTTCAAAAGATTTTTGTTAAGTCGGTCTTGAAATTAATTTGGCCTTATGATTTGCCATCCTATGATGTTAGGAGGAAAATGCTAGGCTTACAATCTTTGGAAGATCGTAGGTTATATTCCGCAATAATGTTTGTTTATAATGTTATAACTGGTGAAATAAATTGTTCCGAAATTAGTGATCATTTTATATTATATCGCCCTCCAAGAGATTTAAGGGTAAACCGGATTTTCGAAGAATCTGTTCATAGAACAAACTACGCCGAAAATGAGCCGATTGCAAGATGTTTACACTTATGTAATAGTTTTGCTCCAAATTTAAACTTTAATGTAAATAAAGATAAGTTTAAGTTGTTTTTATTTAAACATAATAATTAGTTTTTAAGTTTTCTTCTAGTTTAGTAATCTGTAAGAATTAAATTCTGTAGATGAAATGAGCCACGCCCCCTTTTCAGTGGGCGTGGCTCCAAAGTTTGAAATGAAATTGCAAATAACTTCAAAACTACTTGTCCGATCTTAACAAAATTGGCGTCGTTGGAAAGGTCTCGAAAATATCTTTCCAATGAGGTATATAATGTCCCAAAATATTAACCACTTGCTGCCCAAATAAAGCATTTTTGATTTTTTTTTATGATTTTTTTTTTTTTTAACGCTCTTTTTGTTAAATAACGCCTATATAAGTACATAAAAAGTGTAGAAAAAGGGAAAGTCTGTTTTATAAGCTTTCATAAAAGGTGCAACATGACCCCATACGCCTTGAAATGAAGTAGTTATTAAGGGTTAAAGTTGACCATTAATAGGCAAAACTATGATTTTTGCAAGATTTTGAAAATTAGATTTTGTTGTATGGTATGGTTTAAGATTTTGTATGCAAAAGAAAACTTGTAAATATGCCAAAATTTCTGCGGCCCGGGGCGAAGCCTCAGCGAAGCCGGTGGGAGGACTGGTGGGAGGAGAAAACCCCTAAGCCCGGCCGAAGGCCGGTTACGCAGAAAAACTATTTTGCAAAGACCCATATATGGTCACGTCGATATATGGTTCAAAATTTGAAAAAGGGTGTGTAAAAAAAATTATTATGCTTTTTTTGGGCAGTAAAGGGTTAATATTTTAGGACATTATATACACCATTGGAAAGATATTTTTGAGATCTTTCCGCCTGAGAAATATGGTTACGTCGATATATGGCTCAAATTTTGAAAAAAGGACGTTTAAAAAAAAAATATAAAAAAAACAAAAATTGTTTTATTTGGGCAGCAAAGGGTTAATATTTTAGGACATTTTATACTCCATTTTAAAGATATTTTCAAGACCTTTCCAACAACGTTAAGATCAGATAAGTAGTTTTGAAGTTATTTCGGATTTCATTTCAAACTTTGGAGCCCCGCCCACTGAAAAGGGGGCGTGAGCGACGCAAAAAAAAATTTTTTTTGGACTCTGTGGGGTCAAATGTTCAAGGTAAAAAAATTTCAAAAAATTCTGAGAGGTGTCGGTAAACTGAATTTGTTCCGAAATTTCTTAATTTAAAATGGAATATCTGAATTTTTTATGGAATTCTCTAAATTTGAAATTAAATATTCCAATATCTTTAGGAATTTTCTGAGTATAAAATCAAAAATCTAAATTTCGTTTGGAAATTTTGTCAATTTTAAAAGAAAAATCTTAATTTTATTTAGAATTTTCGCAACTTCATTCGGAAAGCTCAGAATTTCAATTAGAAATGGTGTAGTTTTGAACTGTAGTTGTGTTTGTTTTTCCATATAAAATTTGAGTTTAACGGTTGGTTAGATTTTAAAGAAATATTCAGTAATCGGCCCTATAAGAAAATAAAAAAAAAAAAGTTTTTTTAATTCAAAATTTGAATTTTTTGTTTTAAACAAAATTTTCATAAAATTCAATCCATAAAAACTGAAATATTTTTATATAATTTTTTCAACTTGCGTTAATGTCAGACGTGATGTGATTTTCAACTTTCTTAATTTTTTAAGATTTTTTTTTATAATATTTAATTCTTTTAATACCTGGTTTATTATTTTATTTTCTTGAATTTTTATATAAAATTCTGTGTGTTTTTAATTAAAATTTATGAATTGTACGACAAAAGTATTAAAACTTTTATAAATTTTTTCAATGACTGCATCCAAAAACAATTTTATATCATCTCTATTATTTTTGCTCTGCCTTTTTTTTCTTATTTGCTGTTATTTTTTTGTTGTTTTTATTTTTTCTTGCTCACTTCACTCTTTCTGTCATAAATTTACAGTTATTTATTTTGTATGTACAATTGTTTTTGTATTCGTTTATTTTTATTAATTTTTTTGTTTGTACAAAATTGTTTTTTTTTCCGTTTTCGATTTTATTAAAATTTAATTTGCCCAATTTTGGATTTATTTATTTTTTATAAAAGTTTTATTTTATGATACAAAAAGTTTTTTTTTTATATAAAAAAACCAAAATTATTTTTTAATACGTTTATAAATTTATATTAAATCTTTTACAAAACACTTCACTTTTTTTAAAATTATTTTTGTGGAATTTTTATTAAACAGAAATTGTTGATTTTTCTTTTTTGAATAGCAATTTCTAGTCGGAAATTCTGCTTCTTTTTTTTCACTTTGCAAAAGTAGTAGAAAAAACCAGAAACTCTTTTTTTGTAAACGTTCCGAACTCTCACATTCAATACAACTTGTTCAGCAGAAAGCGAAATTCATACTAAAAATTTCACACAAGAAAAATATTGAATGAAGCCAACGCGTACAACCGCATCATATAATGAAATAAGAAAAAAATAAAAACAAAAACGTTTACTACGTCTGCAGGCGTCGTTGTTGTATCAAATGGTAGCGTAAAGTCAGCGTTTATAAGTTCCAATCAAACATGTTTAATGCGCCGGTCTTTTTAATCAAACCTGATATTTTGCACAAGACTCACGGCAAAATTCAAATTAATCTCTTTTTCTCTTTCTCTCTCTGTTTCGTATTTCGTACTCTTCTATTCCTATAGGAAAAGTAAAAACACAGTAGAAAATTCTAATAACAGTGGTGGGGGTTTCAATAGTGGTGTAGTTGTGGTGTTTTTATTTTAACTCACTCTACGGTCGGTTTGGGTGAGTACCTTGCGTTTGATTGTGTTGTGCTTTATATTAAGGGTGGGTGTTTGGTTTCTGGTGTTTAAATGTATGACTCACCCTTATAAATTCATTTAATTTTTGGGAAAATGTTTTGAATTTTCCTTTAAGTTCAAGGTTTCTAATTGGAGTTTGGGTAATAAGGTTGGTGGATTGGTCGTTTTTATTTTTTGGTGGTTGCTTAGTGGGTTTTATCAGTTTTTGTGTATCTTGTCTTAAGTAGCAATTTTTGGCGCTAAATTCATTTTCTTATTTGGCTATTGGGAAAATGTATTTTTTTCGGTGTTTATTCCAACCGGTGGGGTTTGACAAAACCATTGATAATGTTTCGTTTTCAGTCACAGTTTGCCTGTGATAGCGCAGGGATAAGCGCTTGATGAAAAGCAAAAAATTATGTTCAAAAAAGTACATTGAAAAAAGTCAGCAAAATTTTAGTCAGGAGGGTGTTTGCAAAAAAATTGCTAATATCAGCAAAATTTGTAAATCCAGCAAAAGTTTGCTAACAATTAGTTGATTAAATAATACAAATTTTGTTGAATATTAATTAGTAGGCTGAAAAAAACTCAAAAAATTATCCTTTAGTTAATTTTTTGCTAAAAATCGTAAAAAAAAAATATAAAAAAAATTCCATACATTGACGACATTAAATAATTTACTATCTGAAAATATATAGATATAATTATACATAATATAAACAAAAATATATTTCAACTACTTACGTGCATGATTATCTAAACGATGACAATTTGAACTGAAGCCAAATGCCGTAGATAATTCTAGAAACAAAGCAAAACAAAAAATAACAAAATATGACATAGATACACATAAACCAGTATTCATTTGCAGATTTTTCAAGTCTTTAATTTCTACCAAAAATTCCCTTATGAAGATTAGATAATCTGCCATAATTCAAAGACAAGTGAGAGTCGATAAAGGAAGTTGAAAAAATAAAATGTTGGCAAAATCGAATTTGAAAATAAAAAACTAAAGTTTAAACAAAAAAAACTAAAATAATTATTTATCAATAATTTAATTATTAAAGAAATTCGTGATCGACCCTTTTTTGCGCAAATAGAGAAAGAAATAAATAGAATTACCTAAGTCCTTCTCTTTCGCTGTAGCCTGTCTACCTGTAGGTATATTTGTTTGCAATTTTTTCACATTCCATAAATAACCACTACAAAAACTTTGTTTAAAAATACACATGTTCTTTTTTATTAAATTTAAATATTTCATTTTCTCTTTAATTTAATTAATAATCAATTTCTTTGAATCAACACGTTATTTGAGTTTATTAGATCAACAATTTATATGAATACACATAGTTGGCGCCCTTTTGTATGAAAAATATATAAAAAAGTCTTCCACGGTTGCTTTTTGTATATGCTTTACAAGAGTTGTAACCGCTAAAAAGTTTGACTGAAATGCAAACATTTTGTTTTGGTTTTGGAAGCGAAATTACAAAAACAAATGAATGTGTGGTTTTTGTAATTTCGCTTCCAAATACAAAAGAAAAATGATTGCATTTCAGTCAAATGGTCATAACTTTGGAACGGTAAGACCTCTGGGCTTCGTTTAGGGCATTTTGGAAAGGAAAGAGGTAGGAATATCTTTTAAGAAAAAAAAGATAAGTTACCTGTGATCTGGCTGAGAAAATTGTGCATGTTCTTATGTCTTTTTTTTCCAATTTTTTTTAAAAGATCTGTATCTCGGCAATTTTTTTTATTGTTTCTGAAAGGTCTCCCAAAGACCTTTACAGCAAGCCCAAAAACAATCCGACCACTGGCTCAGAAGTTAACAATTTTACCCTACAACCACTAATCCGAAAATTTTCTAACCGCTGCCATTTCGCACACTTGCATTTTCGGGGATGGTCGTAGTCAGTGTTGCCAGGAGATTTGTTTTTAAATCCCTACGTTAATGAAAAAAATCCTTTTTTTCCCTACAGACAGAAAAAATATTCCCTACACATTTTTTTTTAATAAATGCAAAAATTTTGTTTTTAGCAGTAAATTATATTTACTTTTATTATAAATTTGTACAGTAATTCATTCAGGTACAATAGATTTTCATTAAACAAAAATAATAGAAAGTGAAAAATAACATAAAAAATGCCATTTTTAAAAAGTAAAAGTTTTCATACAAAATTTGGTTTCTCTATTTCGAACAAGTTGTCCACAGTGCGAACGTAAATGTCAAAACCATTTTCATTTATGCAAAGCCAAGAGCACATGCAAACAATGGTGCCAAATGTTTTAACTTATTTCTCATTTTTCGAGTGCCACCAGATTTGTTGGTTTTATTCTGTTACACTAAAAAAATAAATGGTTATATTTTTCATTGTTTATTATAAATAGAATAAAATTTTTAATAAAAAATCCCTAGAATTTGACTGAAAAACAAAATCTGTCCTTTTTTCCCTACAGATAAATTTTTTGGAAAAAATACCTACGAAAAAGGAAAAATCCCTACACTTGGCAGCACTGGTCGTAGTGGACATATTTTCATGAAATAAGCCAAGGAATACGCTTTTGAAATTCGGCGGGACGTACCTGAATCGCCCTGTATATAGATATAGATCTGCATATGACCATATATTCTGCCATATATGATCATATGTAAGTGTATATGGCCCAATTATTCAAAAAAAAAAACTAGTATATATTACAATTATATATGGCAAAACTTCCCAGCAAAAAAAATTTTTAAAAAGGTAAGGGGGTTTGTTGGGCAGAACGCATTCCTTACTAGATTACCTACTCGATTCTTTTAACAGGCCGTGAGACTAAAATAATTGATTCTTTAAAATTTATTATTTTTTTTATTGAAGAATTATTTACTTTATATTTTTAAGAACTACATACATTTTTTAATAAAGAAATAGTTCCCTGGTAAAACTACAAAGTACTTACACAAAAAAAAAAAAATAGTTCCCTAGAAAAAATAAAAAGTACTTACATTTAAAAAAATAAGTAGTTCCACAAAAAAATAACAGCATATATTCTTTTTATGTTTTAACACGTGAACATGTGAATAAGGAAACCTTAAAACGTTTAATTCTTTTTTGAATTCTCGTTAAATTTAAATACAAATAAATTATATAAGTTGATAATTGAATTTATATTTTATGTAATTTTAATAAAATTTAATGTAGTGATTTGCATAATACACCGTTCTAAAGATATCAAAAATTAATGTAATAAATCAAATGTATGTTGTAGAACCACTCCAAAATCTTAAATCTAAATTAAAATTAAGGACGTTATTGTAAGCGTCCTTTTGTATTAAATTAATTCATGTCATCAATTTTGGAGTAAGAATATTTTTAAATTTTTTTATTGTAAATCGCATTTTTTAAAGATTTTGCACCGTTTATAATTAGAATATAAATTATTTTAAAAATTTACTGCAAAAAACATTAAAAACTACGGTTTTTTGTTTTGTAATGGTTATTTTGATATCTTAAACATTTTTAATTTTTTTTTAATTTGTGAATTAAAAAATGTATTACATAAATTGTATCAAATTATATATAATTTGACCCATTTTTCGGATCAAACTATATGAGATTAGATCGCATAAGATACAATGAGATGAGATGTGATGTTTAGGTATATGTTATAATATATATATTCTTATATGATTATATCGGAACTTTTTTCGTCGCGTGAAATATAAACTTTTTATTTTTTTTTTGTAAATTTTGTAACTTTTTCAAAATTTATACGTATACTAAGCTAAGTAGTAGTTACTAGAGATGGGCACGTGAGCAGAATTTTGTGTGTGACCGAAACCTAATTTTACTCACGTGAACGTGGGTGAGTGTGATTAGAAAAAAATTCTTCGTTAGTGAGTGTGCGTAAGTCAAATTTTTCCGTGAGCGAGTGTGCGTGAATAGAATTTTTCCAAACATATTTTTTTTTGCTTTAGTAAATGTTTTCTTTGGTTGTTTTGCCGATTTTATATTTTTGGGGTTTTGAAACACTAAAAAATGTCAAAATCAGAAAAATTTTGACTCAAGTCAAATATTCGCAATATACCTTAATTTTTATATTTTATTTTTTTTCCGTTCAGGTTTTATTTCGTGAATTTGCGTGAGTAAAATCTTTTCTCACGTGAGCGCGAGTGAGTGTGAGTAGAAAAAAAATCTCGTGAATTAGTGTGCGTGTGTGGAATTTTTCTCTCGTGAGCGTGAGCGAGTTTAAGTCAAAACTCACTCACGTGCCCATCTCTAACTTCTACTAAAAACCCAATTTAATTTAAAGTACTTTCAATTTCAAACATTTTTCATTTAAAAGAAGCTTAGATTAATCAATATTTTAGATGCGCAACTCTTCAAATTATACGCATTTTCGCTTACAATTAATATGATCACTAAAAAAGTCAAATTAATTCGTAACTTGACCAGCTTTTTAATTTTTTATTTCAATAAAGTTATCTGAGCTGCACTCAAAAAAAGTTAGTAAAGTTATCAAAAGCTTTTTCTGAGTCAGCAAGATTTTAGTCAGGAGGGTGCTTGCAAAAAAAAATTGCTAATGTCAACAAAATTAGTAGATTCAGTAAAAGTTTTGCTAAAACTTAAAAATTAAAAAAGCGTTGCTAAAAGTTTACAAAATGTTTGCTGAATATTAGTAGACTGAAAAAACACTCAAAAAATTTGTTGAAAAATTATACTCTAGTTAATTTATTTGCTGAAAATCAGAAATATATTTTTGTGATTCTTTTTTAAAATAATTTGCAAAACGTTAGAAAATATAAAAATTATCATTCTCCCACATTGACGACATGAATTAATGTAATATCTAAAAAAAAATTAAATATTTATATATTACATAAACAAAATTATCTTTCAACTAATTACATCAATTGTTGTCGTAATGATGCCACATTTTAAAGGAAGGCAAATGCCGTAGATAATTATAGAAACGAAAAAATAACAAAATATGTTCCCCTTTTCTGAAAAGGGGAACATAAAAAATTACTTAAGATGTGCGTCCTTGTATTTCTCTTTAGTCTGTCTACCTGAAGGTATATTTGTTTGCAATTTGACCACACACATTAATAGTCACTATAATCATTTAGTTTACAAATACACCCTCAATTTTTATTAAAATTAAATATTTTATTGTTTCTTTTATTTAATTAATAGACAATTCATTTCACAAGCCGGTGACAACACAAAATTAAGTTGCTTTAATCCCATGGCTGCAAACACTACTTTTTAATTATAACGGTAGTTGCCTGCCACGCCTAAATCAAGGCCGATAGTGGCATGAGTCTGTGATGTCAGGGTTTATTTCAAAATTCTACCACTTAAATTTTGTTTAATCAACAAAATAACGTTATAAATCGCCGATTCTGTATTTTAGCCATATTTTGACTTTAGATCAAGATATTTCAAAATAAAACATGGAAAATAACAAAATAAAACCGGCTATAAAAGAAGAAACATGTCTTTAATGGAATCGCATTTTTTAAATTTTTATTTGGGTCTTAATGTTACTGTGGTAACCAACTACCGTTATTAAGAGAAATTATTGAATGCCAACCCTGTTTAATCCACAATTTTGTTTTATGTATGAAAAACAGATACAAACATCTTCCATGGTTGATTTTTTTTACGTTGTAGAATCATTTTCCTCATCTTTACTACATCTTGACATGCCGCTACAACTACTTCATTCTACGTATATCTTTCAATCTGGTTGTTGTCCACACTTAATTATTAATGTGCTTATCGCCACAATTTTTTTTTTTGCAAAATAAAATTAGTAAAACATTAATAAAGTAGTAGAAAAACATTAGTTCAACACATTTAAGTGCTGAATAAGTATAACTAGGTTAGGTTAGGTCGAAAAGAGGGTTCGGAGAAGGGAAATACTTCCCTAATCCGACTCAAGTCCCTGAGGACTTACACTTAAGCCAGAACGTCGGCTTGTTGTGCGCTATAAACAATCAGTTCTATGTCACCTTACTACCCCAGGAACTCCGTCGCACTGACGAAACTCCTCAACTTCTTCCATCCTATGCCCCTAAGATCCCCCAATGTGGATATTGGGTCACTGGATAGTATTTCGACCCGGATCCCGGCAAATGCCGGGCATTCACAGATATAGTGTTACAAGGTCTCCTCGTCCTCCGATTGTCCCGAGAGGATTTCCATCAAACGACTCAGTTCCTTCCTACTGAGATTCAGAATTTCCCTCGTCTTGTCCTTGTCCGGGTTGTCCCAGAGAATATTTGTAGTCCTGCCAACACCCGCATTTTCCCAGATGGTCCTGTGCATGGTGTCAGACCAGTCCACCAGCTCCGCCTTGAGAGCTCGAAAAGGTTTAGCGTTCTCCAAAGTGACTAATTCCAGGGAAGATCCTCCCCTAGCCAAATCATTAGCCACTTAGTTCCACGCTATACCACAGTGTTCCGGCACCCATATAATCTCAATGCGTCCCCGTGCAGAGAAATCGTTAATTTCCCCTTTACACCTGAGTATCGTCATTGATCCCACAGAGTTCGTAGATAAAGCACGGATAGCCGCTTGGCTATCCGTGAAAATCACAATATCACCGGTCAAGCCCATGATATTCACCTGGTTAATGCACTCCGTAATCGCAGTGACCTCCGCCTGTAGTACGGTGTTATGGTCAGGAAGACGGAAGCATTTGCGTACATTGAAGTCAGCGTCACAGAAGCCCAGACACGTTTTCCCATCCAGTTTTGATCCATCCGTGTAAAAGTGGATCCCCGGTTGGTTCCTCAAGAAGGTCCCATTTAACCATGGTTGCCTGTCGGGGATTAACGTGTCACAGAGCGTCGTGACAGACCTCTCTGAAATCCTGTCGCAGTCACATTCTGGGACGCAATACCCTGGCAATTGGTCCAAAATAGTACGGTGCCCGGTAATACGGCCATTATTGTCCCATTTCCCGATAGCCCTCAGCCGCATCATAGTCAATGCGGCCTGGTACTTCACCTGTACCTCAATTGGGCGAATTGCCAGAATAGTCTCGACAGCCCTAGTAGATGTGGTTCTCATTGCGCCACTAATGCCCAAACAGCATAGGCGCTGTATCTTCTGCAATAGTCCCACAGACGAGCCAAATCTAATCGATGTCCACCATACTACAGATGCGTACGTCAGCATAGGTCTGACAACGCTAATGTATAGCCAGTGTGTCATCCTGGGATTCATACCCCATTTAGATCCTATTGCCCTTCTACAGACGGCCCACGATATGTGGGCCCTCTTCACCCTTTCCTCAATATAGTCCCTCCAGGATAGTTTCCTATCAAAAACAACTCCCAGATACTTGACCCTATCGGAGATGTGAACCGTTTTTCCCAGGAAAAAATCAATGATCTTCCTCTTCCTACTAAAAAGGCATATTTCGGTTTTGTCCGGATTGACATTTAGACCCCTGGACCTAGCCCAGTTGTACGCCAGTTCGAGTGCATAAGATGCCCTCCTACATAGATATCCAGCATTCTCCCCCCTTAAAAGTATCGCCACATCGTCTGCGTAGCAGACAGGTTGGAAACCTTCACTGGATAGAATCCTCAAGAGACTATTAATAATATAACTAATATTTAAGCTCAAAACATAATTTTAGCAAAAAATTTGCTGAAAAGTAGCATTCCTGATTTAAAAGACGTTTTACTTACTTTTGTATTTTAAAGAGAGGTTCTGTACAAAATTTAAATTCTTTGAGTATTGTATTTATAAAAAAAAAATCAATAAAATTACATTTAATTTTGGTTTTAAACTGTTTATATTTTAAAGCAAGGCAATGAATTATGATTTTATGCTTTAAACGAAAAAAGAATTTGATTTTGAACCAAATTTCAATATTGCATTACTTTTTTAGCAAAAGGATTTTACAGGAATTGAAATAAAAGAATGCTATCTTAAATTTTCTAAAAACGTTTTATATTTTTTTTTTAGAAAAATTATTTAAACGATATTTTTTGTATGTATTAGTATTATTTTGGTAAACAAAAAGATTAATTGTAAGTCTTAGCCCGGATTTTTAAACGGTGAATTTATTTTCGGATTTATTTTATTTCGTTAAAAACTTCATAGTTTGCTTAATAATTTGACAAAAATTATATTTTTATCTAAGTCTAACAATTGAAAATTTCAAAAATACAATTACCTCTAAAATAAAATATAATAAAATAAAGTTAAAATCAAAATATATTTTCAGATTTGCATAATTTTATTTTAGATTATGATAATAATATGATTTATATCAAATTATATGTCAAATTATAGATTTTTTTAACGAAATAAAATAAATCCAAAAATAAATTCGGTGATTAAAACACAGGACAATTGCATTAGTTCTATAAAGATAACAGAAAAATAAAAAAATAAATGTATTAAGAGTTAAAATCATATAAATGTTGCTTCAAAGCGTAATGAAGAAACTTTTTTATATAACCTTTAAAATTTTATATTATTTACGTAAACCATAGATCTATTACGTAGACATAAGATCATATTTTATTAATCACTGTTAAAAAACTGTATATATTTTTATAACTTAAATTTTTGCTGGCTGGGCAAAATTTGGATACCTTTTTTAAGGGGTTCCTATTCCATGAGTCAAAAATTAATCAAATAGAACACATATTTTTAAAATTTCAAAATTGTATTGACAAAAATTACTAATTTTTTGGGCGTAAATATGAGTCTTTCAAAAAGAATCATAAAAGACACAAACATTTGCAAAAAAGATTGGTTTTTGAGCATATAGAATTTTTTTATTTACAGTTTCTGAGTAATTTTTGAATCAAAAACGAAGGCACTTTTAGATAACCCACTTTCATAGAAAAATTTTAAATTTTAATAATATTTTTTGAGCCCATTTCTAACTCAATTTGGAGCCTCCTTACTGGCAGGAATATTTATTTATTTTTATGAAAAAAAAAAAAAAAATATGAATGAATGAAAAAAAAAGTGCTAAAAAATTCAATTATTTAAAAAAAAGTGCTAAACAGCATCTAGCACTTCTTTATAAATTTTGGATGCTAACTCATAACAAAAAGTGCTAGATCTAGCATCCATTATGCTAAACTCGCAACCCTGCTACAACTATTTATCCAAACCATCCAACCAACCAACCTATAAACTACCTCCCTCTTGCCAATAAATACAAAAACAAATTACAGTTGCACATTTTCATGAACGCAACAACGAGCCAAAAGGAAGGAACAAAAAAAAAAATATATATGAATTCACTTTCATTCTGGCAAGAACATCAAACCTCAACATGCAACATGTGCGAAACCACAACAAATTCCCCTCCAACCTAATAAAAGTAACACTTTATAGCGGCAGCAGCGAAGCTTTAAACGACGTCGAACATGTTCGAAGTTGTCTAATAAGAAAAAATAAAAATACTATCAAACCTCGGCGTCAACGTTAGAGAGAATTCTGCAAACATCAAGTACAACACAACAACAATTCAAAAAGCACGAATAAGCAACACAAAACGCAGCCGGCAAAATAAACACAAATAAAAAGCCGGCCGTTTGGATTTCTATACAATGTATAAGTGCGATAGTGTGCGTGTATGTTTACGTATTTGCAAAGCACATTGTTTTTCTGCTTTTTTTTTGTTTTGTTTAAATAGCAACGAAAACAACTACAAAAAAGTAGCAGCAGCAGCAGAATTGGCCCAGCCACAATTTATGCAGAATGTTATTGTGTAGATTTGCAGTATGTGTTTTGTATGAAGCTGTGTGTGTTGTGCTTTTCTGTTTTGTTTGATTGTGTTTAACACGCAGTGTTGCCTGTTTTCGTATCTTTCTTTCCTTCCAAAATTCACTGTGTGAGTGTGTGTTTGTTGCAATTTCTACTTCTTTCGTTGCATCAGTTACACGCATTTCATAATGCAATTTGCAAATAAAAGTGAAATAATAAATGCTGCCTGTTCTGTTCAGCTTCTTTTTGTGTTTCTTTTCTTTTTTATAAGTTTTTTTCTTGTTGCTGTAATTTTCTATTTGTTATTTCTTATAGTGTAAACTTGATGTAACTTTTCTAACTTCCCATTGGGTTAACGTTGTGTTCGTCTCTTCTCCTCTTACTGCTTGTTTCTGGCGATATTTTCACTTTCATGTTCTAGAACGAATTTTCGAATCATTTGATAATGGAAATTCTTAAAAGAATTTGATGCATTTGATTAATGCACTTGTGGACATTTTCGGAGATGTCCATTTTGGCATTGAAATCAGTACCAGTGATGACAACTTGGCGCTTTAGGCACTAATTATGATGCTTTTCAATGACACATGGTGCCAAAACATACAAAATTACTAAGTTGGTGTTTTTGTAATTTGCTTTGGTGCTTTTTTTTAACCTACTTTGACAAAAAGCCCTGCAACTGAAATATAAAATATCGGAAGCTCCATTTTTTTTTAACAGTATTATAGAAATTACAATCAAATACAACTTTTTCGCTACATTTTGAATGGTCTTGTGTGTTAAATTGATTGGAAAAACTTATTTTTTTATATGGAGTTTGGCAGATATTTTCGCAAAATACTGGACTAAAAACCGAAATTCTCGTTGAAGAAATGTGGTTACTTTAATGTATCACAACATTTAATTATAAAACTGTCAACGTGAGTTAATTTTTTAATTTTATAAACAAATAAAAAAAAATAATCCGAAGCTTTTTAAGCAAAAATAATGCTTTTTACAATTTTTGTTGCGCTGTTTGCTTTCAAAAAGTTGGCAACACTGATCAGTACATAGTGTTTTCAAAAAATTTGTATCAAAAAGCGGTTGAATTTTCAATACTTTGTAGGGACAAACAATTTTAAGTTATACACTGCGTTACAAAACTATAGTTACACATTAATTTCACTAAATTTAAAAAAGTAGAATAGTTTAACTGGCATAAATTTATAACCAATGGAAAATTAATTATATTTAAGAAAAACAATTCATTCATTTTTTATTTTACTATTTAAAAAGAAAAAACAATATCAATTAGCGTTTCATAACTATAAATACACTTAAGTTAATACATCAAAATTTACAAATATTTAAAAAAAAATGTTTAATAATGCGTGAGGCCTCCTTTTTTCTGAAAGTTCGATCAGACATACTGTCCACAAGATTTATTCGAAGTTCTTACGTTATAGATTTCCACGCATCAATAACTGCTTCTTTTAGATGAACGGGTTTCTGCGTAATCTCGGCGGGTTAATAAAGGGTCCGCCAAATAACTTTTTTTTTTTGAACTCCTGAACCAATTGGACCTTGTATGGCGTCATACCAAGGTCTTTATGCAAAATTCGTCTCAATGATGTCTCCGAAATGTTCAATTGTTGAGAAAGACGGTGAATTGATGTTGATGGCGCTTCACGCACACTTTCTGCCACAGCAGCAATATTCTCGGGTGTACGCACTGTTTTTGGCTTTTCACGCTTTAGTTTATCGATGAGGATGCCAGTTTCTTTCACTTTTTTCACAAGATATCGAACATACGGACCATATTCGTTCAGCGGAAGGATAAAACTAATTATCTGTCAAGTCAGACATGAGCTAAGTGTTACCATTCACAAAATAAGCACTAGTTAAAAAAAAAAACGTTAGATGGCGGACCCTTTACTACCCAAATATTCTCAATTGGGTTTTGAAATACTCTTATATTTTTTGATGCTAGCCATTACATAGACTGACGACTTACATGTACTGAGGCATTTTCTTGTTGGAAAATGAATTCTTCTTCGTTGCTATTTTACATAAATGGCAAAAATTTCTCTTCTAAAACTGTAATGCATATACTCAGACGAATTCATTCGAGTGCTTGGAAAAGACAAATCAACCATACCGACGAAACCATGAAGAATCCGCCTCCGAAATATCTTTTTGAGAAATATCGTGGATCCGTACGTAGGATGGATGTTAAAACTATCTGGACCATCAAGATTGAACTTTTTCTCAACGGAAAAAATTACCTTTCAAAGAAATTTGTTTTTAAACAGTCCTACCAACAACAGCGATTTTTGACTAACATTTCTCCAGTTGGTTTGTAAATGCCTTTTAGCGAATTCAAATCGAGCTGTTTTGTGGCGGTGTAATAACTAGAGGGCACAGACATCAGCTTTTGGTGAGTAATTCTATGGGAATCCTCTAAAAGACCCCTTATGACTGACATGGACACATTAACCTTACATTCATCTATTATCTGATTGAGACACATCATTGAGTTGCTGGCACAGTTGATTATTTTACGCAGGTCCCGATCACAAAGCTTTTTTTCGGGCCGCCTGTTTCATTTTTAATCGAGGGGGTGTCTGAGCTTTTTCAAATTTTTTTAATCGTTCGGCGCCAAGAACGATTACGATAACCCACATTTTAAATATTTCAAATAAGTAGTAAGCCTGAGCCCACAGCATAGGCTATATGTGTATCAACATTTTTCTTTTTTCGAGTACTTTAATACTGCGTACAAAGAAATTTGCATTTCTTGAACTTTAAAGATGTTTTCATAAACAAATGTAATCTTTGACCTCCCCTAAACGTGCGATTTCACACCTTAAAAAATACGTGTCTAATATTTTTTTGTCCTCAACAACATATCCAAGTTTTATTAAAATCTGCTATGTAGATTAATTGTAAGTAAACATATTTTTAAATTTTATTTCTCTCTTTACAATTTATGTCTGATCTATTACGAAGAAAATAAGAGGCTATTTACCAAAATCAGTTTAAAATTGTAGAAATTTAGTTTTCATACAAATACTGTTGTAAATATTTGTTTATTTTGATAATATTTTGTTAATAGGGAATTCACACAGTTAAGTTTATCTCCTTACAATGGGATTAACTGCTTAACATAGTGTCCACACTAGATATTAACTTTAATATTTTTCTGTCAGCAAACTTCAAATTCAATCGCAAATAGAATTATATTACGTGTGGACCACACATTACTGTTACTGTTAGTATTATCTCTGATATCAAAATAGTATTATTATGATAAATCTGTAAACAACAATATCATGATATGAGCTGTCAAAATACACACACACACATACATAAAATATTGTAAACAAAAGAAAAAATAAATAAAAGTTAAACTCCTAAAATTAAAAAATACAAGAAGAAAAAATGTATTAAAAACGGTTTAACTGTTTTAAATCAATTTACAGCTATATTTTAATAGCATAGTTAAAAATTTAATGAATAAACGGACATCTTCCTCAACATTTTTTAATCGTTTTGATTAACATTTAATACAACTACTATTTTGAAACGACTCTGTATGCGTACTACTATTTTTGTGCAGCTCTGTGTTTTTATATAATTTCGGTTGGGAACGTTAAGAGGCTGCCGCAAAAAAATATTGGCGACGTCGACAAAATTTTCTCTATTTTTGTCTTGCTCCTCTTATGCCGGATCGCTATCGGCGCCACCTTGGTATTTTATACTGACAACTTAATATTTTAGCTGTCAAGTTAATCAAAAATGCATATGTAAACGAGGAAGTTTAAAAAAAAATAATTTTTACATTTTTACTGAATTTTGAACTGATTTTGTTATTTTCTTAGTTATAGATCAGACTTGAACTGTAAATAATAGAGAAATAAAATTAAAAAAAATCTTAACTTAGTGAATTAAGGGGGTTTTTATTAGGCCTTTTTGCAGATCTGTAGTTTTTTTTTTGCAGAAATTCTCTTAAGAAGATGAGATAATCTGACATAATTAAACGATAAATAAGAGTCTATAAAGGAAGTTGAACAAAAAACTAAAGTTTAAACAAAAAAACTAAATATTTATCAATAATTTGTTTATTAAATTTGGTTTTTGTTCCGATTTATTTAAGAAAACTAAAAAACCTTGTTTTTATATTTTTCCATTTTCCTTCACATTTTCTTTCATGTAGGAAATTCAAGGGACCGAGTTTGCATACAAGTTTTAACCCTCTAACCGGCAAACCCGCTTCGGGCAAGCAAATGAAAACATTTTTTTACAGTTTTTTTTGTTTTTAACTATATCGAGATTATTTTTATGTTTTTTTTTTTTTAGTTTATAACGAGCTTCCAACCTCCGTATATTAACAAAAATAAAGCAAGCAAACATATTAGCTAGGTTGATACTAGTATTTCGATCTGGCTAAAGATCTGATCAGAACCCGAAGTTTTAGTAAAGTTATTTTTTTTGCACTAAAAAATTATTGCAACATGTTGATAACAAATTGTTGCTTAAAACACTCACTTTTATTTGGCTTTTTTTTATTTTCTATTAAAGATTAATATATTTTTATTTTATTTTGCTGATTTTATCATTAATTTTTGAAATAGTTAAAAATTTTATTAAATTATTATTTAAAAACATGAAAAAAACTAATTTAAACTGTTACATTTCTGCACCATGTTTTCGTATGCTCGGTACGAGTTTACAAATAAAAATAGAGAAGATTGAGTGAAACTGAGTAGTATGGAAACCCACTGTCCAGGCTTGCACTATGAGCTACAAAATACATTGTGTTTTAGCCAGCCGCGGATCCAGAAAAAGTGTTTGTTTAGGGAATGTAGAGTATTTTTGATAACCGTTTTTAATAATTTTAAAATTTTTGCATTTAAAATTTTTATTTTGGAGTAAATTTCCCACTTTCCCTTTCGCTGGATCCGCGTCTGGTGTTAATAAAGTAGTTTTTGTTTGTGGTGCGAGCAATAAATATGTATTTTTCATAACCAGCTCCATCGGTATCAGATTAAATTATGAAATAATTATTGTTTTAAATATTTTAGAAAATTTCTTAAATTGTTTTCTTGTTTCAGTATGTTGGCAAAGAGTGTATACAAATAGAGCAACTACACTTCCCACGACTCTCAGCAACAAAATACCGAACTCGGGCTAGCAAATGAAAACATGTTTTTACACTAAAAAAATTATTGCAATATGTTGATAACACTTCGTAAAACATTTTATGCACTAAGAAAAAAAATCTGTAATGACTACTGAGAACTTTGCTGTTATTACGGGAAATTTAACTATTTTGATCCATGATGTATTTTTTGATTAACAAAATTGTAACTAAATTTAGCAACTGGTTTTCAAAAATTAGTTAAATATTTTGCAAAATCAGCAACAAAAACTAATAAAAAATTCAGTATTTTGTAAAATAAGAATAGCAAAAAATGTTACTAAAATAAAAAATTGTACAAAAAATTAGTACAAAAGTAGTAAAGTGCGATTGAAAATTTTTTCTACTAACTTTTTTTCCCTGAGTGAAGACTCTTAAAACACTGTTTTTAAGTGCATTCCTGTCCCTGGTAAGTAATGACCTGTCATTACAATGTTTTTGCTGGGATGTGCTTTGGCGAGAAAAAATGTATGGAAAAACATGTATACACTCAAAAAAATAAGTTAGTGCAAAAGTTAGTAAAACGTCTTGTAAATCAGGTATACTATTTTTTTAGCAAATTTTTTTGCTAAAATCGTGTTTTCAGCTAAAATTTTTGTTATACTTATTCAGCACTTAACTGTTTTATACTAGTGCTTTACTAATATACTAATACTTTACTAATTAATTTTGCTAAAAAAAATTGTGCTGATAAGCACATTAATAGTGTGGACGACAACCAGATTGAAAGATATACGCAGAATGAAGCAGATGTCGCGGCATGTTAAGATGTAGTAGAGAAAAGGAAAATGATACTAAAAAGTACAACTCTAATAAGACATATAAAAAATCAACCATGGAAGATTTTTGTATCTGTTTTTCATACATAAAACAAAATTGAGGATTAAAGCAACTTAAATTTTGCGTTGCCACCGGCTTGTGACAATAATTGTCTTTTAATTAAATAAAAGACAAAATAAAAAAAAACAAAACAAACATATACAGACATGTAGACAGAGTAAAGCGAAAGACAAAGACACACATCTTAGGTAGATTTTTATGGTTCCTTTTTCTTATTGCAAAAAAGGGTTGTTTTTTTCGTTTCGTATGTTTTTGTTTATTTTTTTGTTTCGTTTCTATAATTATCTTCGGCAGTTGCGTCCTTTAAATGATAGCATCATTTAGACAACCATTGATGTAAGTAGTTGAAAGAAAATTTTTGTTATGTTATATATATTTATTTCTATATATTTTCAGATATTAAATTAATTCATGTCGTCAATGTGGGAAAATGAAAATTTTTATATTTCGTAATTATTGTAAATTATTTTTAAAAGAATCACAAAAATATGTTTTATGATTTCCAGCTAAATTACAATTTTTTTACAAATTTTTTGCGTTTTTTCAGTCTACTAAAATTCAGCAAAAAATTTATTAATTTTTAGCAAGGCATTTGCATTTTTATTTCTAATCCACTAAGTGTTAGCAAAACTTTTGCTGAATCTACTAATTTTGTTGCTAAAAATCAGCTCGCTGATTTTCAGCAAAAGATTTTGCTGACATTAGCAATTTTTTTGCTGACTTTACAAACTTTTTTTTTTTGAGTGTAGGGTGTTTTTTATACAAGTATAGAACTTTAAGTTGGCAACACTTTTTTAACTGGCGGTTATTTTGTCAGCTGTCAAGTGATTAATGTTTAGTTTGGTTTGGCATTTCAACATGAATAGACTGACGCCTGAACAACGCTTCCAAATTGTGCAAATTTATTTTGAAAATCATGGTTCTGTTCGAAATACGTATCGCGCAAGAATGTTGCGAATTTTGTTTAGCGATGAAGCTCACTTTCGGTTAAATGGATACGTCAATAAACAAAACTGCCGTATTTGGAGTAATGGTAATCCTCAAGTGTATGTTAAGACACCGTTATATCCAGAAAAACTGACTGTTTGGTGTGCTTTATGGGCTGGTGGAATCATTGGTCTGAACTTCTTTAAGAACGATGCTGGTCAGAACTTTACAGTCAATGGTGACCGCTATAGAGCCATGATTACTGACTTTTTCGTTCATCAATTGCACAACCATGATGTGCAGTAGCTGTGGTTTTAACAATACGGCGCAACATGTCGCAGAGCTCGTGCCACAATTGATTTAATGAAGGAAACGTTTGGTAACCGCATAGTTTCACGTTTCGGACCCGTGAATTGGCTTCCAAGATCGTGCGATTTAACGCCGCTGGACTATTTTCTGTGGGGATATGAGAAATCGCTAGTCTATGCCGATAAGCCCAAAACGATTGACCACTTGGAGGAAAACATTCGCCGCGTAATTGCAAATATACGGCCACAAATGTTGGAAAAAGTCATCGAAAATTGGACGTCCAGATTAGACTACCAGCCGTGGCGGCCATATGCCAGAAGTCATATTTAAATTTAATGCCAGAAGATTATCTTTCGAATAAAGTAGATTTCATGTCAATTTAAAAAAGTCATCTGTGTTTTATTCCATTTCAATGTTCTATACCTCTATAAAAAACATCCTTTACAAAACATGTTCTGTTTCAAAACACGTCCATGTTTTGTTTCAAAACACGTCCAAAACACCTGTAGTGGAAACGTAGTATAACGCGCTTATATCTGTTGCAGTCTCAACGGTATTTAATCCAATCCCTAAAATTTCAAGTTAATTAAAAAATTTTTTACTGGATTTCAATCCACAACAACAACATCCGGATATCTATAAAATTCACTAGAAATCAAAAGAAAACGACAGCAACAACAAACATTCGTAATATGTTTGTTGTATGCTTTAATGACACAATAGCCTGATTTCTTTAATATGTTTTGTTCATTTTGTTCCACTGACATCTCTTTCCCCCCATTTCATTTCATTTTTTTTTTTAAGTTTAACCTAAACACAAATTACGTAATTTTTTAATTGAATTCCTGGTAGTTTTTTTTTTTTGTTTTTGTGGCATCAGTTTGGATGGATGTTTTCTTGTATACTTTGTGAGCATGAATGTCGTCTATAATGTTCATATACGGATAGTATGTATATCAGCAATACCAACAACAACAAGGGTTTTCTTCTCATAGGATTCCTTTTCGTAGAGTGAAGTGGCTCTTTCTTCTTCACCACATCAATGTTGTTGATGTTCAGTGTTCTTCTGATTTTCGACGTTGGTGCCATTGTTGTAGGTTTTGTTTTGTTTTCTTATGTGGCACAAAGTAGTTTTTGCTAAAGCTATTCTTAGAAAAGAATGCAATCAAAAAAAAAATAAAAAAATAAATAAATAAAAGAAAACCAGTTTTTAAGAATGAAAACAATAATAATGGACAACAAGAATGAAAAAAATCTAAATGGAAATATAAAAGACAACATTAACATAAGACCACTGTACAGAGCTAAGAAGAATATATTCTATTTGGAGGGGACTACTTTAGAAAGAAATTCCCCGCAAGAAGGGAAAGACTATTTGGTATATTGGTAAACTCCTAATACATCCCTTGAACTGTCCAAGTCTTTAAGGAAACTATTTTCTAGTCGCCGCTTTCATAGTCCTGAGCGCTCACCGAGATCCTACAGTAGTTTAAGCCCAAGTAACCCTAGCCCTCGTAACCAATGAGCTAAAATCTTAATCTGTTAAAATCTTAAATCAGTAGTAGATGGCGCCCAACGGAGGAGATTTAGAGCTAAAAAGTATACCATCGAATAATATAAGTTACACACTCCAAATAATAAGGAAACTAACTGCGATTTCAAAATCGATAGTAATACAAAACTAGTTATTATTCATTCGGAGTAGTCAGAGCCTTTGACGAATAGTTAATAAGAACGAACGTTAATACGATCGATATTTTACCAAAGCCTGTAACAAAAAGTGCTTATAAAAATTCTATGTCAGATACCATCGATATGTAGTCCAGTGGGTGATCAGTTACATACTAACTCCTCTTTCTGATTATCTAGAATGATGACAAATTCGTAAGATTTATTAATGATAAAGATAAAAAATTGTATCATCTGTAAAACACATATCTGTTCAAAAAATAAAAGAAAAAAGAGTCCCGCATATAAATTTCCATTCACCATTGCATAATGTTATGTAAAAATCTAGAAATCCTTTGAAAATGGCGCTCAACATAGGATCATTAAATAATGAGAAGAACTCATTAAAAATTGTTCTGCCAAAGAATGATTCTTATTGAGCGTTCATCGATAACACTGGCTTGTCATGGTATGGAATCTGTTAACATGATGCTACAAACCAACTTCCAAGGGATAATAACTTCCAAAGAAGTTGGAAGAAAAACTTCCAAAGAATCATATTTCGAATGATTCCCTCCTACACAGAAAAAACTAAAAACGAGTTTCAATTACAAAATTTATTGAATCAATTAAAATTTTAATTGATTTTGAACCTATTACGGAAATGATAATATCAATTAAAACTTTAATTACTCACAAAAAAAGTGTGTGATAGATTCGTTTGAACTAGGGTACCGAACAGCACTGATTTTTATAACTCCCGGGATTTGGGATTGTGAAAATTACGATAGCGGTATTTTTCGGAATTCCGTGATATTTTGGGACTAATTTTTTAATATTTTTTATTCATATACAACATTAAAATAAAACAATTCATTAGAAAATATTAGTAATCACATCTTACAGTATGAAAAACAAACAAAAACTATTAACTCATTATTGACCAAGTGTCGTTTTGACTTAAAAAATAAATTATGGCTGGTTTTTAGTCAAATACTAAAATACTTATAAAAATTATAATGTTAGGGTTACCATAAGCCAATTGGTCAAAATATGGTCAAAATACACGATATTTTTCAAAAAAAATTAAAAATCGGTTAATTTCATATGTACTTTCCGAAAATTTTACAAAATTCGTCTTAGCGGATGTTAAATCCGGAGGAGAAACCAACGTAGACAATTTCGAATTCTTTAGCTAGTAGATTTGGGCAGGCTGTTAAGCCCCAATTTCCTTTTCAACCTTTAATTTTACCCCGCACCTGGTGAAAATTCCAAATATCAATAAAACCCGTTTTATTGGATGTTTACGTAGGAGAAGGAACCTACGAATTTCCAAAAATCCGTATCAGTGAGTTAAGGCACGAAACATATATGTAGTTCAAATTTCTAGCCAAAGGGGTTTGAGCAGGCGAGTTTTGTCCCTTCCCGCAGGAATTTCAAAAACTCTTGTCTTAGCGGACGTCTACGTAAAAATTTCTGAGTAAATTTGTATAACATTTAAAACAGTTTAAACGTTTTTTTTTTCAAATTCCAGAAACCAAACCGCTTTTTTTTTTAATCCTAGGAGGTAGAAAACTCATACACACAGAGAAAAATTTAGCTCTTTGCCAACTGAAATTCGGTTACTTCGACTAAAAATCGGTTATTACGAATTTCAGTTGGTGCAACTGACACAACAAAGTTGTAACACATAAAATATTCAGAAATGTAATGTAAATATTGTTGTACTAAATGAATTTACACTTTTCAATTAAATTAAAATACACTTTCCAATTCGTTTGCTACTTTATTTCTCTGTGTGTGTACATGCAGCGAAAAATTTTTCCATTTTCCAACTGATATTCCGTTACTACGACTGAAATCGTTTGGTATAATTGAATACTCAGTTTAAAAACAAAATTTGGTTAATACTTCTGCATATTCGTTGTACTTAGCCCCAAAATACACTTTTCAATTCGGCTGGCAATTTATTTTTCGGAGTGTAACTTTGAAAGTTCTTTCCAGTTTTGACCAACCATAATGAAAGACGTATTGTATGAGTCCAAGACCATCAATGCCACTGGCTGTTGTGAAAATGTCTACATTTTCCTTAGCCACTCTCATAGATTTTAGAAATTTTCTGATCGCCAGATTCTCCTTCTAAAAGAGATTAGCGTAAACACACCCGAAAAGGCTACCGAAGTCAACCCTAGGCGAAGAGAAGTCTGGGAGCAATATAAGATGTGGTTAGGGTCAATTAAAATTCCAAGCTGTCCATAGATTCCAACCTCACAAGCACCCCCTGAATTGAGTCACGCCGCCCTGCTACCAGTTTCAAAGTGTACATCAAATGGAATAAGATGAAGGAGAGCACTTGACGCTTCTGGTTTTCAGTTTCCATGAAAGTTTAAAATTCAGGATAATGCCAGATATTAAGCTTAAATCGAATAAGATCAGTTTTTAGCCGCAAAGCTGTAGAAAGAAATTGGAGTAAATATCAGTATCGGAGACTTGGCTTGTTGGCGGCTCTTTTGGCTCTTCAGGTGATGGGTATCGTCACAGAATTTGCACTGAGCTGGGTAAGATTACATAGATTTCCAACTCTTCTCCTTATTTTACCAACAAACATATTTTTTCATATACATTCAAATATTTTTTATACATATATGTATGTATATTATGTATGTCTAACACATTCTCATTCGTTGCGTGCACTGACAACTAATGTCAAAGAGTTTGAGATCTATGTAATCTGTGGTATAAGACTTGAGTTTTATTATAAACTCAAACTGTCAAAGATGAACAGAAACTGTCATTAAAAAATGGAATTCATTCCTTAAAGCTCTGACCACAATATCTACAATATGAAAGCACAACGTACAAAATCAACCAGAAACAACATTGAAGAATGTCAAGAACAAAATAAACTTAAAGGTTGATATAAAAAATAAAAAATTGTAGACAACAAATAAAAAAGAAAAATAATATAAGATTAAAAAAATACAATACAACTCAACATAATTCAGCCTGCAATTTTATAGTAAACAGACAAGAAAAGACATGTACAGATCTATAGACCATACGATACCAATAACATGCCAATCCAGCCATCTAAGGGCACGACACACTTGTTTTTGTTTCTGTTTTCTCTCTTCTTCCAATTTATTTGTATGGCCCTACTATAGGAATACATGGATTGAGGCACATAGATACTTTAAGGATGTATGGGTAAATTGTACGAAACCTTGAAATATTTTTTAATTCTAGAATGATCATCAAATAAACGAGAACTACGAGAACTATCTATGGTACTACTATGAGTAAAGTGCATGTAAAGTAAACAAAATCACAAGACTTGAAAATAATATATATCGGCCATTCCACGTTAGATCGGCCAAAATCTGAATTTGGGTCTTCCGATTTAAATTATATAAAGATTTCCTTTTTTTTTAAATTCGAAAAAACCATGGTTTTATTCGCGATTTTCTTTTTTTTTTTAATACAAAATATGCAAAAAGTGTGTAAGTTATAACCGTGCTCCACTGTATATTCAAACATCCAGAGTTTTTACATATATCTTAATTTGTCAATAAAGCTAAAAAAACATAAGGCCGTGGATTTTTCGAAATTTAAAAAACTAAAAATATCAATCTTTAAGTGTTTATATTGAATTTCTGAATGCAAATTCGATTGAAATCGGAAGACCCAAGGTCAAAACATACCTTTTTTGGCCAGTCTTCGGTGGAATGGCAGATATTTTTGTTTTTTTTTAAGTAAATATGTATGCTAGAAGTAGCGGAAAGATATAAAAAAAAAAAATAAAAAGATCCATAATAATCAACAATAATTAATGGGCCCTACGATGAATATTTTCTGTTTATTTTATTTTTCACATGATCGTATTGCTACTGTTTAGAGAATGAAAAGAAGAATCAGAAGAAAAATAAATATCATTTATAAGCAACAGTTTCTTTGGGTCACCCTACCAAAGAAAGTAACCTACATGAGAGCATCTTATCATTGGTTTCTGATAAGAATTTAATGATTATCTTGTTGGAAAATATTTAATCCGAGCTTTCTGTAAATCAGTCTGTAAATTCGATTTCCCTTCCTAAAGCAGACCCTAAAGTAACTGATCCCTTTCAAATAAAGCGTCCATTCTTGGGAAGTCTGAATAAATTCCTCTTGGGATACAACATCAGTCTTCGAGTTTCACAGCCAACACTAAGGATATCAAGGAATAAAATTCAAGCATCCTACCCATAGCCGATAAAAAAACTTAATAAAGAGAACAGAAGCAAAAAAGGGTCTGAATAAATACAATAAAAACTACTTTGGAGCCCAATTAAGGATAATTTTATTGAGCTCATTTACATTTATAATTCCAATGGTTTCTGTCAATAAATTAAAAACGAGTTTAAAATCCATATTGTACTGATATGAAGGAGTTATATTCAATAGAAGCCTACACTAAAAAAAGAAATAAGTAAAAAGTTAGTCAAACGTCTTGTATATCAGGTATACCATTTTTCAGCAAATCTTTTGATAAAATTATGTTTTCAGCTTAAATTTTAGGTATACTTATTCAGTACTTAACTGTTTTAACCTAATGTTTTACTAATGTTTTACTAGTTTATTTTGCTAAAAAACATAGTACTGATAAGCATATTAATAGTGTGGACGACAACCGGACAGAAAGATATACGCAGAATGAAGCAGATGTAGCGGTATATCAAATTGTAGTAGAGATCAGGAAAATTATACTTAAAAGTACAACTCTTATAAGACATATAAAATATGGAAGATTTTTTTTTTTAGCTGTTTTTCATACATAAAACAAAATTGTGGATTAAAACAACTTAAATTTTGTGTTGTCACCGGCTTGTGAAAGTAAATGTGTATTAATTAAATAAAAGACAAAATAAAGATTAAAGATTAAATATGTATTTGTTTACAGAGATTAATAATGTAGTGTGGTCAAATTGCAAACAAATAAACGTTCCGGTAGACAGCATACAGCGAAAGACAAGGACACACTTATATAGTTTTCATGTTTCCTGTTTCTTATTGCAAAAAAGGGTTTTATATGTCATATTTTGTTATTATCTACGGCATTTGCCTTCCTGTAAAAGATGCCATTATTTCGACAATCATTGATGTAAGTAGTGGATAATTATGTTTATGTTATATATAATTATCTTTATTTTTTTAGATATTACATTAATTCATGTCATCAATGTGGGAGTATGAACATTTTTATATTTTGTAACTTATTGTAAATTATTTTTAATAGAATCACAAAAATATGTTTAGCAAAAGTTTTTGCTGACTTACCTAACTTTTTTTTTGAGTGTACATTCTAAAACTATGCAACCCCATTTTCTTCAAGTCTCTCATAACCACCCGAATTCCTTTCAAAAGTCCACGAGGCCGAACAAAGACACATTCCGTAGAATTTTTAGAGCCCCGAGTTACGGCTTCTAGTCCTGGACATTTACAGAATAAATATTGCATTGTCTCCTCCTTCTCATAACAGGCCCTACAATAATCCAGAGATAATCCAAATAAACCTTCTGAATGGTCGCTTGCCAAAACCAAAAACCATATATAGTAATTAAATGTGCTAAAGTCCCAAAACTTATTTAACAAATTGTGAAAAGCAATCTGATGTAGGCGTGTCCCTATCCGGATTTCATTCCTGCCCAAGGAAATCTTCAGGGGACTTGTTATTAGAATTTCTAGAGATATTTGTTATGTTAAATCACAAACTCAATGAGAATTTCTTGTCCTCGTCTAGGAGCGAGATGGTCAGATATATTTGTAGGTATACAAGACCGTATATATCGCTCTTGTCACCATATCCGATATGTTTCCAGTCCCAGTTTAGTTGTCAAATATTATAGTAAACCGAAGCTTTAACTATTTTTTCGTTTAAGAGTTAGATAATGACCACTCATAGGACTTCCGTTCGTATTGAATTCCCTTACTCGAAAATTCATCAGTTTTGTCATGTCTCCAATTTGTCTCGGGACCCATATCAGTCTAACAGCGTCGGATTTGTTTAAGATATTCAAAGGAGTCCTTTACACGAATCCAAGGCTTTCTGAACCGCAAGACTCTCTACAAAGATGCCAATTTATGATAGATCCATAGTTCTTTCTATGCTACCCGAGCGGACGTATTGATTGCATTTACGGCGCATCCTCTGAAAGACGCTACACTCGCTCGTCATCGCATGGAAACCTAAATGTCAAGTTATTCGAAATGGGCTCACATGTGAAGGACTTAATATATTTAGTTCTATCAACAGGCGGGACATTTGTACTTGGGAAGTGTGGTATGTGTTTCCGGAATGATAGGAAATTTGAGATAGTAGGACAGGATTTTTTTTTTGTTTTAAAGAGAAGCAACACTCGGGAAGTACTTCCTATTTATTAATTTGTAGCTTTCTTGTTGCTCGCCACCTGATAGAGAGTTGGCGAACTTATTGAAGTTTTTTGGTTAATAGCCCTAATTCACTATTTTATTTCGGTGGGGTTAAGTGCTATGGGAACATCGAAGCTCTTCGCTGCGATACATATGAGGAATAGAAAACTCATACATATTATTTTTTTAAATTGATGTTGCCGTCACCGGGAATCGAACCAGGGATCATCTGTGTAACAGTCCAACCATTACACCATCACGTTATCATAGGAGGGAGAAGTTAATCCTTATGACAGTTTATGGGACTAATCTAAAACGTGTCACTGAAATCTCCTAACTTAGTGCCTAGTTCTAGGTAAGTCCTGTGACTTGCCAGAAGCGAACAAAACCCTCCCCCCTTTAAACGAAACCTGCTGCAGTTCGTACGAAGTCCCATCCTGGGATAACGAACATCGGGTTGGTTAATGTTATCGATCTTGGATTAAGAACTCTTGACTTCTTGATCAAATGTTAAAGTCCAACATTTTTGCGTCTGTGGAGCATTTTAATTTCGCCTATACTTTATCAATTTTTCAAACTCTCATTTGTTTTTTTTTTTTTTTTAATTCATCGCACAAAAATGAAAATTATTTTTCATATAAAACACATCAACCGAACTCTTGAAGTTTTATGGATGTTGTATACTTCTAAGAATGTCATAAACAACTTCAATAATTTTATGATACTTTGGCTCTGTTCCAAATTTGCAAAAAGTGTTGTTTATTTCAACATCAGAATTGCAATAGTCTATCCTAGAGAGGTACAAAAAATTTACATATTCATATTTAAAAATACATTCATTCCATAGAAAATATAACAATTTTTATGCAATAAATGAATTATTGTTTTGTTATTTTCTAAAAATAAAGAAAAGGAAACATGCTCGTCTATGCTAAAGTTTCATTTGATTTGATTGTTGTTTGTGTAATGAAAATGAAAATAGAGGAACAAAAAGAAGTGAACAAAAAATGAAAAATAAATTCCAATTTTTACTAGAGTTGCAGAGTCAACTTTTATTATGGTTCGATGATTTGCCATAATTGTAATTTAAACAATACTTCAGTGTGTTGAAAAGCACAATGGAAATAAGAAGAGTTTTTCTATGGTTTTAATATGATAAATAATATTTTTTGTATGTGAGTGTTTATTGTTTGCTTATTGGGATTCCAGACGAGAAGGACAGTGGATGTGAGGAAAGAAATTTTGGATTCTAGATTTCAATACGATTCTATTTAAACACATCTGAAAGTTTTTTCAGTACCAGTTTGATATTTGTTTATTCAATACATATCAACTCATAGATCCGATTCCCTTTCATAGTCCTGACTACAAGAATGATCTAAACCAAAAAGTACAATCATTGAGTACAGCGGGATATTTAACTCAACGAACGATCCGGCAAATAACGTGAACATTGTGAATGAAAGGAAACACTATGGAATGCGGGAAATTCTTTCCGCTAAATATTCCGCTGTAATCAATGTTTGATCTTCCTGGTTTTATTCTACCTTGTTGAGACCAAAATAAGTTGGAATGAAACAGAAAAAACAGAAAAAAATTTAGCTATTTGCCAACTGAAATTCGGTTACTACGACTCAAATTCGGTTATTACGAATTTCAGACGGTTGGCACAACATAACATTAGTTTTCACAACAAAGTTCGGTTAATTCAACTGAATTTTGGTTGCAACACCCAAAATATTCAGAAATCTAATATAAATATTGTTGTACTGACTGAATTTATAAGTTGTCACAATTAAAATACACTTTTCAATTCGGTTGGCGATTTATTTCTCTGTGTGTGTCAGTTAATTGAATGGATTACTTAAAAATTTGAAAGGATTACCTCAAAACTTGGAATGAAGTCTGTTTACATTATTATTTCGTTAGAAGTCTCGATTTCGAATGCGAAATCTGTGATGTCAAATTTCGTAGAGTTGAAAATTCTTATAGCCGGAAAATCTAATATGTTCTGCATAAATAATTAGCTTTTTGCTATTTGGATTTGTTAAATCATATCAGATATTAGTTCTGGTATATGATATCCCAGCAAAAATTAGTGCTTACCCAGAAACAATTCTGAAAGGCATAATTTTATTACCGAAACTTCCGAAACAATTCCAGAAGGCATGATTTTTGTGCGCGATGTCCCACTTGGTACGTCTCTTTTAAGCAGGTAAAAGGGGATCTTTCATGGGCTCTAAGAAGCAATAAATTCATGCCTTCATAAGCAAAAAAAATCGCTTTTTGAGTATTAACAACATAAATGTTTCATGATATCCATTCTTTACTGCTTCATTGTAAGCATTATTCACGGCTTCAAAAAAGGCATTTAGGGAATCACAACAGAATGCCATCCCTAATTGCTTTATTGAATGCAAGGCGGTGAAGCGCTATTTCGGAAGCTTACAAATGTAGTTACTGCTTACCAAAGCGAGGTTATTTTTTGCTGGGATGCCTGTTCTTCCAAATCTAGCACTGTAATTAAAAACTTTTCATAATTTTCTACAATTCGCGAACAAAATTATGAGTAAAATCTCGACAACTATAATTCCAATTCATATTTTAAAGTTTTTTTTTCCCGCAACTTAAAAAAAAATTCTACGAAGTACCACAAAAACGACTGTAAACGGAGTATGAAAATATTAAGGAGACGTCAATGCATTAAAGTATTAAAAAGCATAAAATATACAAAGGAACACACTTTACGCAACTCCCAAAACTTCATCATGTGATGAAGTAAAATCATAGGACCAACTGGAGGAATAATTAACAGATATTTTTCATTATATTTAACATTCAGACATGGCTAGGCTTATGTACTACCACAGTAACTATTACATTAAAAAAATAAGTTAGTAGAAAATTTTAGTAAAACGTCTTGTAAGTCAAGTATACTAATTTTAAGCTAAATTTTGAGCTAAAACTATGTTTTTACCTAAAGTTTTAGTTATACTTATTTAGCATTTAACTGCTTTGAACTGATGTTTTATTTATTTTACTAATGTTTTACTAGTTTATTATGCTAAAAAATAGTGCTGATAACCACATTATTATGTGTTATTGTGGACGACAACCAGATTGAAAAATATACGCAGAATTAAGTATACGTCAAGATGTTGCAGATAAGAGGAAAATGATACTAAAAAGTGCAACTCTTGTAAGACAAATAATAAAATGAACCATGGAAGATTTTTATATCATAAAAAAAATGTGGATTAAAACAACTTCAATATTGCGTTGTCACCGGCTTGTAATTGTTTATTAATTAAATTAAAGACAAAGTCAAATATTTAAATTTAAAGCGATTATTAATGTAATGTATTAATGTAATGTTGGTCAAATTTCAAACAATTATACGTTTAGGTATGCAGAGTAAAGCAAAAGACAAGCGCACATATCTTAGGTACTTTTTATATTTCCTGTTTCTTATTGCAAAATAAGGTTGTTTCTTCGTTTCGTTTACAAAATTATCTACGGCATTTGTCTTGCTTTAAATGATAATTTTAGTAGTTGAAAGATAGTTTTGTTTATTTTATATATAATTATTTATATTTTCAGATATTACATTAATTCATGTAGTCAATATGGGAAAATAAACATGAACTTGAACATATTTTGTAAAGTATTGTATACTATTTTTAAAAGAATAACAAAAAAAAAAATTTAAGATTTTCAGCGAATAAATTAACTAAAGTATAATTTTTATACAAATTTTTTGATTTATTTCAGTCTACTAGTATTCAGCAAAAATTTTGTTACCTTTTAGAAAGGAGTTTTTAATTTTTAATCAACTAAGTGTAAGCACAACTTTTGCTGAATCTACTAAGATTTTGCTGACATTAGCAATTTGTTTGCAAGCACCCTCCAGAATAAAATTTTGCTGACTTAGCCAAATTTTTGGCGGACTTCACAAATTTTTTTTTGAGTGTATAAAGAGCATGTAGATTAGGGTTATAACTTTTTTTTTCTGCAAATTTGTACCTATCACCATGTGATGGGAAATATTGTAATTATAATATAAACCTTTTTGGGAAACTTTGAAACACCTTTTCAACCCGACGAAAAAAGTTCGGATATAATCATATATGAATGTTTATACTATCACGTATAAGTAAACATCAAGTCACGTCTCAACTGATCCCAAAAATGTCATAAATAAGATGATCTCATGGTATCTCATGGGATCTAATCTCCTATAGTTTGATCCGAAAAATGGGTCTATCAAATATGATCAAATTATATATAACGTGATACAGTTTTATTTAATAAGTTTTAAAATTAACAAATTAAAAAAAAAAATTTAAAATGTTTTAGAGATCAATACTTTTTATTTTTATTCAATTAGGTACTACTTGTAATTCATTTATAAAACATATAAATATTCATTTTAAAAAATATTGTTTAATCTAAAATAAACTAAAACAACATTTACCCAGGAAGAAAATCAAATTCTTTGTTCGCAAAATTTTCAAGTAGAACACTTACAGTTTTTTTCAAGAGCAGAAATACATAGTAAACTTTACACGTCCTTGTAAACTCACACTTCCAAAATAATTAAAAATAATAACTCGGTATTACGGATCAATACGATATTTTGTTTATTAATGATAAATCACTCCATTTAGTACTTCAGCAATATCAGATTGTTCAAAACAACTATTTTGTTAACCACAAAACAGGATAAGTGGCAGAATGCAATGCATATTGCCTATAATCCAACTAGGTAACCATTTAATTTTTGAAATTGAAAATTTAGAATCCATTACGCTTTTTATACGGGTTGGGTGTTTTATTTGTTTAAACAAGCCGTTTCCATCGCTCTCTTCTAAAAACGTGAACTGGTTTAAAGAGAGTTTCGAAAAAATTGTATAAGATATGAATATATATTGTAATATATTGCCACTAGAGTGGTTCTTTATCCGGGATTTCTTATTTCCCGGGAAAGCGGGATTTGTTTTTGAATTTCCCGAGATCCCGGGAATTCCCGCTTAGTAAGAAGATGATTAAAGTTTATTTTCTATTTGACAAAATTTATTTTAAAAAAAATTATTTATAGGATCAAGCAAAATTATATAAAAATCGCAGTATCTCCGGTTTATTTGTAAATTTTTACAATGCTTTTAATCAGAATCCTTAATTTTTTAATTTTTTAATATTTTAAATAAAAATTACATTATTTTTGTTAATACTATTATTAGACTTTTTTCATGAAAAACAATTTATACACTGATAGAATTATTCTTCATCACTAGGGTTTGGGGTATGGGAATTCCCGGGAAAGAATTCCCGGCAATACCCGGAAAAATTGCGTCGGAAAATGGGAAAATTAAATTTATTTATTTATGCAGTAATATTTTACTTCTTAGCAATTTTATTTTTATTTGACTATGATTTATTAAATTTTTAAGGCAAAAAACGCTATAAAAACATTCATTGACTTAGCAAATTTATGAAATGATCAACATGTCGCTGTTATGGAGCTGTTAGTGGAATTTTTGAATTCTATAAGAGACACACTATGTCGACGAGATTCTACTATTTTAGTAGCTGATGCTATTATAAATATAGAAAAGTAGAGAAAAGTTTACCAAAGTCTTAAATTACATTAGCATAAATAAATTATTTAAAAACTCCCGGTAATTTTAATGCCAATTCTAAAACATCAAAAAGTTCTTTAAAATTGTATGTTGAGCCAATTTATAAACTCCTGTTTGAAATGTCCAGCAGTGACAATGACATATCTGAAAGCCAAGTCGATGAAAGTTTGAAACTGAAACTAAAACGATACAAACGATACAAAGGTTAATCCAAAAAAGTCAAATTTAAATCATTGGAATTTGTTAAAGAAAGAAATTACTTTATATGAAGCAGGACTAAAAGATTAGATAATTTATATAATGATCAGTTAGCAATAGAACGAAAATCGGTAGATAGTGAAAGGGTTTCTCTGCTGCCGGGAACTTTGTCACAAAAATTAGAAATCGAATATCAAGTAAATTTCTAAACGCTTTTTTGGTATAAAAAACTTATTTTCTTAACGCACTGATGCTTTATTTATTAAGTATTATATGATATTTATTTTTAACTTAAAATGATCTCAAAGCCTTTAATTAACATATTTTTGTTTTAAATATCAGTGTAAAAATAAATATATGCTTTATTATTTAATTTTGAATAAAAACCACCTTTTAACAAAAACATTCCTTATAGTGAATTTACATTACACCTGAAATCTGGTTTAAACCGGATTTTGGGGACAATCTGGTTATGAAACGTAATAATCAAACCAGATTTTCCATACAAATACAATTACGTTCAAAATTAGGTTGTAGCCATACAACACTGTGTTTTCCCTTATTTTGGGAGAGAAATTTATAAAATGTGGCATCACCTTGTGGGAAAATGTAAACAAATAACAAAAAATGTATTGAATTATAAATACCATTATAAAATGCCATTTTTTACTGAAATATAAATTAAATTTATCATCCAGTTACTTATATTTGTTTCCGGTGAAGACAAACTGTGCAAACATCATTGATTGGTGATCAGAAGAACAAAAACAAATATCGTCCTTGCAAAAAGCCCTCGTACATAAAAAACACTTTTTTCAGCAAAATTAACATTGTGTCACTCAGAAAAAAGACTCGGTGGTGGCAACGATATTTGTTGCCTATCGAATGCTTCGGTTGTTGCGATCGAATCTTTTGGTTTCGACAACAATCATTCGATTAAAACAACTGACTTTCTGGCACGACAATGGAATTTCTATAGCCTCAACAGAAATTCGGTGATACCTACCAAAGAATTTGATAGTTACAACCGAACCATTAGATTGGCTACAAATACACGGTTGCTACTACCGAGTCTGTTGATTTCTGGGTATTCTTTCATAATCGCTGAAAATTTTGTCTTCGCCAGTGAATTAATAACTTTTAAGAAAAATTTTTATTTTATTTTTATTTATTTTGTTCTGTTTACAAAATGTTGTTGTTGTCAAGTCAAAATCCACTGTGCTTGCCAAATTCTATAATGTAAACGAGGCCGATTTGTAACGGGATTTAACTTGATTTTAAACCAGATTACTTGGAAGTGTTAATTCATTATTAGACACAAATTACTTGTTTTAAATAAAAATAGAAATTTATAATTTTTCCCCCGAATCCTGAAAAAAGAAAAAGTTCAGGAATTTCCAAACCCTAATCATGACATTAATGACACAATTTCATAGAATTTTTTTCATATGTTCAATGAAGGATTTCATTATATTCCAGAAATATTATTAATACAAAGAAATTTTTCACAAAATTTTTTTTAATAACTTTCATAGTTTCAGAAAAAAAAAATTCATTCGATTTCATAATTTTTCTCTTCATAAATTTAATGAAAATTTTCTTTCGAGCTATGAAATTATTTCAAATACTTAATTTTTTTATTTTTTCATAAAATTTCATTAATTTTTATACACAAAGAGAAATAAAAGGGCCAACCGAATAGAAAAGGTTATATTAATGGTAACAACTTATAAATTCAGTTAGTACAACGATATTTACATTAGATTTCTGAATATTGTGGGCGTTGCAACTTAAATTCAGTTGAATTAACCGCACTTTGTTGTGCCAACCGTCTGAAATTCGTAAGTACCGTATTTGAGTCGTAGTTTGATTCAGTTAGAAAATAGCTAAATTTTGATATGTGTGTACATTTTAAACTTTAGTTTTAAGAATTATTTTTATTTTATTTTATTAATTAATAATCATATAATTACAAATTATATACTATTACCCTAACCGAGCACTAGCTACTATGACCTTCGGCGCGTTGTAGCGAAAACAGACCAGTGCCTCTGGTGGGAATCGAACCCACGACCCCCGCACTGATAAGCCAGCACGCTACCAACTAGCCTACCGGGGCGCACAGTTTTAAGAATTAATTTTAAAGTGTTCAACATATTTTTTAAATTGCTTTATTATTTTAATGTAACCATCTATTAGTTTTTGACTTTTTGCAAATTTTTCAAAAAAATCATATGAAGTGGTTCATTGGCTTAGTTCCAATGTATTTTCCAAGACATTCATTAAGAGTTTTATTAATTCAAAGAAATTTTTAATATTAAAAAAAAAAATAATGAAACTGTTTCATAAATTCTATAATCGATTAATTTTCGGATTGTTTCAATCGTTTTATCATTTTTCATCGGGAATTCAAGTTGCATTAGTGAATCAAAATGACTGCACAACTTATTTTAAATTACTTTTTATGTAACGTTAATAAACATATCGCGAAACAACTTTAGCGAAATATTAACCATTAGTTTAATTACCCGAGTAAAAATTGTATTATATAATGTTATAATATGTGATCCAGTTTTGTAAAATCAAATTTAGTTAAGTATGACTTCATGTATAGTAAAATAAAAATAGCAGAAAAAGCTACTTAAAATTAATTAAAAATAACCTTATAGAAAGTTTAGCATATCTTTTGCTAAATATTAGTGAAATAAGAACAGCAAAAATATATGAGTTAACGAAAATGAAAATTATTTAAGTTCGAGGCCATACTCTATATTTCTTCATTAGGATATTGTCCTAACAAATAATCTATAGAGTTTATTTTTTTCAAATTTATTATTTGACCCCTTCAGGAATGTGTTGATAGATCTATTTCGGGAATTTTCTAGGATCCCATCATCAGAACACGTTTTGAAAGCGGTAACAATCCCATGCCAAACATCAAACATTCATATGAACTAGTTTACTCACTACATGAGAACTAATATACATATGAGTTTGAAGTTAAAGATTATAACCATTGATCAAAAAATAAATTGAAAACTTGTTTGATGTGCAAGATCCACCTCTGGTGGATATTCAATACACGTTTTTTTTGTTTTTCTCTCCTTTTTATATTTTGTTTAGTTTGTAAACAAAACAGGGGAAGTAAACTAGAGTATGGCCTCGAACTTGAATAATTTTCATTTTCATTGCACAATTAAAGTTTGATAAAAACATAATTTTTGTTTTTAATAAAAATTATAACAAACTTGTAAAAAGGCAAAGTACCGCCTAGTTTACTTCCCCTGTTTTGTTTACAAACTAAACAATATATAAAAAGGAGAGAAAAACAAAAAAACCTGTATTGAATATCCACCAGAGGTGGACCTTGCACATCAAACAAGTTTTCAATTTATTTTTTGATCAATGGTTATAATCTTTAACTTCAAACTCATATGTATATTAGTTCTCATGTAGTGAGTAAACTAGTTTATATGAATGTTTGATGTTTGGCATGGGATTGTTACCGCTTTCAAAACGTGTTCTGATGATGGGATCCTAGAAAATTCCCGAAATAGATCTATCAACACATTCATGAATTGGTCAAATAATAAATTTGAAAACAAAAAACTTTATAGATTATTTGTTAGGGCAATATCCTAATGAAGAAATATAGAGTATGGCCTCGAACTTGAATAATTTTCATTTTAATTGCACAATTAAAGGTCGAAAAAAACATAATTTTTATTTTTAATAAAAATTATAACAAACTTATATGAGTTAACTTTACAAAATCTTAGTTATATTCGATGTGAATTTTAGTTAATTCAAAATAGCGGTTTACTCTGTTAAATTCGCAAAAAGTATTACCAAATTTTGGTAGACTCAAAATATCGAACAATAACTGTAATATTAACAAAATTTGTGCTATATTTACCTCAAATTTAGTAGAATGCAAATAATAGTTTATTTTGCTAACATCAACAGAAATTTTTGCTAAAGAATTGTAGATTGCTGATTTCATAAGAGCAGACTTTTATTCGCATTAAAAAAAAATCTTTAATGCTTTTTTTTGTCTACTAATATTTAGTAAATCTTTTTGCTAACTTTAGCAGATTGTTCTGTTACTTACAATAAACTAAAATTTAGCTCTAATGCAACTAAATAATTCAACAGATTTATTTTTGCTATTCTTATATTACTAAAATTCTGTAAAATAATCTGCTAATTGTAGCAGCATTTTTTTTGCAAGATAATTTTTAACTAATTTTTAGTAGCTTTTTTTTGCTATTTTTACAGGATTAGGTAGGCAAAATTTGATATTTGGAAAAAAATCGAAGTTATAAACTAGTCAGAATACTAGTCTGATTTGAAATTTAATAGTGTTTATAATTTTTAGAGAAAAATGATTATTCTTCTTCTTAACTTCAACCTTTCTTAATTTTAATTTCTTAAATTGATCTCTGATTTAAAAAAGCTTCGACGTGAATGTACACGTTTTTCTTCGTTTTATTTTGTCGTAATAAAAATATGCAACATAAAGTGTAACTTGTTCGTGAATACAAAATCTGAGTAACAAAAGGGTTTTAAGGAATTTTCCAAATTAGATTTTCGCAAAAGGTAAGAGTTTTATGCAAATTAAAATTTCATTCAAAATGAAATTTATTAGGATATTGTCCTAACATGTAATCTATAGAGTTTTTGTTTTCAAAATTGATCAATCTATTTCGGGAATTTTCTAGGTTCCTATCTTCACAACACGTTTTGACAGAAGTGGCAACCCCATGCAAACATCAAACATTCACATAACCTAGTTATTCCACTAAATGAGAACTAATATATGAGCTCGAAGTTAAAGATTATCACCATTGATCAAAAATGAATTGAAAACTTGTTCGTTATGTGCAAGCTCTACCTTTTGTAGATATACAATACACGCTTTTTGTTTTTATTCTCCTTTTTATTTTTACATTTGTATTGTTTATTTAAAAACAAGAAAAAACATATCAAACATTTAAATTTCATGTTCAAATAACAAACTTGGAGATAAAATAAATATAATTTATTACATACAAAATTGGAAAATAATATTTAAGAAAGAGTCTTAAAAATAAAATTTTCATAATGTTCGCTAATCTAATACATCGTTTGTTCGCTAAATTAAATTAAAGCCGACAATGCAATTTGTGTTATTGCATATGAAGTGGCAACACTGAACAGTGGCATATATCACACAATTTTTATGTTTATGAAGACGTTTGAGAGCTGATGAATCATCATTTTTTTTGATGCAAAGAAAACTTAAAAAAAATTAAAAAATAAAATAACAAAAAAATAGCAAAATTAAATTTTTATAATAAAAAACAAAATACAGTGGTTGTAATTAGTTAATTTCCACTAATTGGCAACCGCTACTTACGTGCAATATAAATTGTGCTCATCATATCTATGGATCACAACGGCACTGACAATGTTTTAAAAGAACAACAGCCAACTAATAGTGAGGATGAGGCGGAAAAGCAGAAAACAAAAAGAAGACGAGATGGTTCATCTACACCATCCTATTTAGATGTTTCTACCATCACAAAAAAGGTTTTTGATCCAAATGGAGAAAACAGATTTACCGTGCTAGCCGACTTGGAGATAGAAAGCAACAAAAATGATACTGGTGCCCATAGGAGGACCAAAGTGACAAAAAACTTACCAAATGATGATTCCCAGAAATCAAATTCCTCTGGTAAAAAGTATTGCCCCCCAATATTCCTTTACAACGTAAATATACAACAACTTGTCAAACAACTGGATGCAAAAACACCTAAAATAGAATTTAAAATTTAAAATGTAAACAAAAATAAAAGCAAACTCTATCTTTCAGATACCACTGTCCACACTGAAATGATGACGTTACTAAGGGAGAAGAAAATAAATTCATATTCATTCACACCTAGAGAACTAAAACAAATATCTTGGTATTACGTGGCTTGTACCATGGTACTGACATCAATGAAATAAAAACAACATTAGAGGAGACGGTTCCTAATGTAATCTCAAAGATCACCAAATTCACTACACCCCATTCAACAAAAAATAACTCGGACACAGGTCTTTTTCTCATCACGCTGTTACCTGGAAAAAAGCTTAGCGACATTGCCCATATAAAGTTTGTGCTCAGTCAATCAGTTATATGGGAAAAACCAAAGAAAAAAGATAAAGAAATTCAGTGTAGAAGATGCCAGCACTGGGGACACATAGCGAGAAACTGTAACGCAGAATACAAATGTGTAAAATGCGACCAAGAACACCTACCTGGTGAATGCAACCGAAACAAAACTGAAAAATCCGATCCTACTTGCGTCAACTGTGGTGAGGAGGGACATCCAGCTAACTGGCGAGGTTGTTCATACTACAAAGATTATTTAAAAGCCAAAAGAAAACGATTGCAGGAGGCGCAGATTATAAAATCAGCCGCTGCTAAAAATGTCAACAGATTAATCACCCCATCTACACAACCAGGCAAAACATTTGCAAGCCTTTTTTATAAACCACCAGCAAATATGGAAAGTCGGTCAAATCGTCCCTCCATTATAGAAGCTTTTTTAAAACTTGCTGAGTTCTTCCTCGAGCCAGAAGAGCTCACGTTGGAACAAGAAATAAACATATTTTTGAACGAATACAAAAACAAGCCAAAAGTTGAAGCCAAAACCGAGTTTTTGCGTCTTCTAAAAAAAGTTCAATCCAATTATGGGCCTTAGAACGATTAACTTTTTAACATTCAACGTGAGGTCTCTCTCCGAGAGAAGCCGTCAAATTGACCTCATCAACACCCTGAAAAGCAATAAAATTGACATTTGCTTTCTTCAAGAATGCCTTTTAAAAAAGCGCAAAAATGTTTTTCTTAACGACTACAACTTTATGTGTGATTATTCATCCGTTGGGGTCGCCATTGCAATCAAAAATACTATATCATATAGCAGGCTTAATATTGACAATTTAAACATTCTCAGCAGCTTTATTCAAATTGAGCTAAACATAAATAACGTTAAAAAAAAGGTTTTGCTCGGATCCTTGTATATAAAATGTAATTCACCGGCCATCGCATTACGCAACAGCCTGGATAAGATCCTTGACGTGGCTAGAAACTTCGACTTCTTCTTGCTCGGCGGTGATTTGAACTCTAAGAGCCCCGATTGGGGAGACAATACCGGAAACACCAACGGTAATGTGTTAAAAAAATGGCTAGAAGATAATTCTTTAGATGTTACTAGAATTTGTAATAGTAGCCCATCCTACCCAAATGGCAACTCTTTCCTTGACCACTATCTTCTAAGCCCATCCTTGATCAACTCAAATTCTCCGAATTATAATATGTCAACCCTTCCAACGTTCTCGGACCATTTTCCGCTAAAACTGGAAATTGAAATGGATTCTCCAGAGCTGATATTAAGAAATACACACCACTACAGATCCTACAAAAATACTAATTGGAATAATTTTCAACGTGATTTGGAAATTGCCTCTTTCCGCCACCTGAAAATAGAAATTTGGATAATAATGAAATTGATGCACTTATAGAGATTTTTAACGAAAATTTTAACTCTGTTCATAATATACACTCAACTACAGTTGAACAAAAAAATGGAAAATTAACTTATTCCGCGAATATTAAAAACTTCTATAAAGTCAAATACAGATGGCAAAAAGATCTTAAGAAGATATACCACCGCTCTGGAAATAGAACAAGCCACGAGTACAACTTACTATCGAAGCAAATCCAACTCTTGAAAATTATTATAAAAGACCTTGTAAATTTGGAACAAGCGAACTTTTTTAATGAAAAATTAAGGAACATTAAACCCGGCCCTTCAGCGTTTAAGGAGGTATACAAAATGGTAGGTAAAAAAAACTCTCCCTTTTGTCAGAAATTATGTGTTAATGACGTCACCATTACTGATAGCGAGGCTTGTTCTGAGATTTTTCAAGAATATTATTCCTCGGTTTACACCGAAAAACTTCCCGACAACCCTGTCATGGATTTGATAGAGCGTGTGTCTTCGCATATTGGAGATGTACCCCGTTACATTTATACATTTGGCAACGCTTTTGGAGCGCTTGAAAATGAAGATACATATCACTTTACAAATGTACCTGCAGTTAAGGCCATCATTAAAAACATCAACAACAAAAAATCGAGCAGTTTTGACGGAATCTCTAACTTTTTGCTTAAAAAGTTCCCAGACACGACATTAAAACTTTTTACTATTGTTTTTAATAACTGCCTCAACAACTGTTATTTCCGAGAGCGTGGAAGCTAGCCAAAATTTTACCAATTAAGAAAAAAGGCGGTGGCACCAGGACTGAAGACTTTCGTCCTATATCCCTACTGTCCAACGTTGGCAAATTATTAGAACACATAGTCAAAGAAAAATTAGAGGATGAATTTCCATTCAATCCCATATCATCATATCAATTTGGTTTTAAATGCTCTCATTCCACACAACATGCTTTGCTAAAGTTTCACGACGACGTGGTTGTAAATCTGAGAAAAAGATACTGCACATTGGCAATTTCTCTAGACATTGAAAAAGCGTTTGACTACACAAGCCATAAAGGAATCTTATACAAACTTGTCGATCTTGGCGTAGACCCATTTCTTGTTAAGCTTTTTTCAAGTTTTTTTGCAGACCGCAAGTTTAGTGTGCAGATAAAAGACTGCTACTCATCGCCTGGCATTGTAAGCGGTGGTGTTCCCCAGGGAAGTGTACTTGCCCCGTTATTATTCAATATATTTTTGCATGACTTTCCTCATTCAACTGCCAATGCTAAAGCTATTCTTTATGCCGATGACTGCATGATATACAGCCACAATGAGTCACCCTTACAAGCCTTAAGAAATGCTGCTTCTCATCTTAGAACTATTTATGATTTCTACAAAAAGTGGGGCATAAAAATAAACGCTGCAAAATCGGAAGCCATTTGTATCAGAAATGCCTCAGGCAAATGCTCTGACTATGTGGTCCCCCTGAGCAAATGTCTTTTTCTTACCCTAAATGGAGTTGAAATACCCATTAAGAACAATATAAAGTATCTGGGAGTGAATTTTAATCAACTTTTCAAATTTAACAACCATGGGCGAGCCCAACTGGCAAAAGCCAAACGTATTACTGCCATGTTCTCTAGTGTGATGAATAGTTTTTATCTTCCTTCAGAAACAAAGCTTTTATTATACAAAGTGGCAATCAGATCCACCTTAATTTATGCATTCCCAATATGGTTTTCCATCTCCCCAACAGTTGCAATGGAAATAGAAATACTGGAACGAAATATCTTACGAAAATGCATAAATAAAAACTTTAAAAACTGCACCGAACGATTCTCTAACACCTATATTTACAAAACTTCAGCTGTAGTACCTTTCTGTGAATATGCTTTGGTCCTCCAAAGGAAATTTGTTGAACGACTAAGTGATCATGATAATTATCTGATGAACAACATTTATGAGGCACAGAAAAACATTGACTGGCGCAGTTGTTCCTATCTGTCCCCCGTTGGTGTACTGAGAGAGGAGTTCAACAACGAAAATGGATCCTATATCCCTCCAAGGTTCTACAAGAAATCCGATCCCGGCTCACATAGGGGCTAGAAAATTTAGAAAAGAAAGAATTTATCAAAATCTGTGATTTATTTAAAAATCTGTGATAGCTTATATATTTTTGCTTAATGATATAACTTTCATATAAAAGTTTATATAACTGTGATACATTATTTCCACCTCGAATCCGCAACCTGACAAACGGTTTATTGATATGATTTTCACGGAAAATCCATTATATATACCGTTTGTGAGTTAACTGTAAATATTGGGGTCTCAATACAATGCATAAAAGTATGCTATTTTTCAAAATTTAATTACATATGTTTTTAAAACAGATACCCTTGAAAACCTTATCGGTTATTCGTATACTTGTTTGTACTCGTACACATCGTTAAAAATTTTCCTGTAATATGTTATTACTATAATCACTGTTTTGATATCGTTATTTAACAGCTCCATTTATTTATTTATTTATTTATTTATTTATTTATTTATTTATTTATTTATTTTATTTAGTTTAAGTGTTAACTATTCGTAAGTTTAACAGACAATGCTCTGTCAGTCACTGTAAATGCCGTGAGCAAGCATTGACATTTCTATAAATATCTGTACAATGTTACATTTCTATTCACCCTGCTGGCAAGTGGCCGATTCAATTCACTGTGTATTAAAACAAAACAAACATAGTTTTAAGATTATTATATTATACTGACGATTTGTATATCATGTAAGTAATGTTATGAAAAGAAAAGAAGACTCAATAAAGATTACTATACTATACTATACACACAATTTTTGGAAATAATTCGGCAATTTCTTACCTAGTTTGAACTGGCATAAGTGACGTAATATCGAGCTTAAGTTTTTATTTTGAGCCTTCCGAAACCGCCGCGGGTGGCAATATGACCACCCAAAATAGGGAATTTAATTAAGTATGGAATTCAAGTTAATTTTCTTGTTTATAATGGAATTCCAAAAAATTTATTCTCTGTATGTATGGTTAAGATTGGTAAAAAAAACGACGATACAAGCAGATAGATGATGCAGGGAGACTGTGGAAGACAGCTATCACTTTTTGAATACATGCCCTGCACTTTCATTTAAGCGATTTAACATTTGGGGTTCTTATATCTTTCAGGACTTTCATGATATAAGACTTCAAATTGGACTGCATGATTGGTTGCATTGTTTTCGAGGAGGAAGAAGGACAACGGGAATCATAATGGACCTTTTTGAGTCTCTATGGGAGACATCTTTACTGGAGCAATTCTTTTAACCTAACCTACCCAATCGAACATGTTTCGTATACCAGTTAATGCACATTCAAAAGCTCTACCAAATTTGTATAAAATTTCTCTGAAACAGTTCGAAATAATCCTAAAAAATTTAAAATGGGCTTATTTATACCAAATTTTTTAACCTCTAAAGAAGACGTGTCTTTTATTTTTTTCTTTATCCCATATCCAAATTTCATTAAGATTGCAGAGAACCCATAGGGAGACTATCCGTGTAAGTGAAATATTCCAAATACAGCAACTTGTAGGTTAAATCCTTTTGCCTTTTTTTTGTTGGCTGTAGATTAATTTCTTGAGGGAAATAATATAAAAAAGTTATATAAACACTTTCAAAACAACTCAAAAGGTCCACATTAGGGAACATGTACCATAAAGTTTACCTATATTGAAAAACTGTCTAAAAGCGTATAACATTATTAGAAAATTATGCAAAATTGACAAAAATTTGTATGTAATGAAAATGATTCAAGTTCGAGACCATACTCTATATTTCTTTATTAGGATATTGTCCTAACAAATAATCTACATGTGGAGTGGCCACATGTTCTGATTATGGGAACCTAGAAAATTCCCGAAATAAATCTATCAACACATTCCTGAAAGTGGTCAGTTAATAAATTTGAAAACTAAAACTATAGATTATTTGTTCGGACAATATCCTAATAAAGAAATATAGAGTATGGCATCGAACTTGAATAATGCTTGTTTTTCACCATTAAAGTTCGAAAAAACATTATTTTTTATTTTTAATAAAAATTATATCAAACTTGTATAAAAGACAAAGTACAAAACAAAACCAGTGTGCAAATAAAAAGGGAAACACAAAAAACGTGTATTGAATATCTAGCAAAGGTAGACCTTGCACATAACAAACAAGTTTTCAACTTATTTTTGATCAATGGTGATAATCTTTAACTTCGAGCTCATATATTAGTTCTCATGTAGTGAGAAAACTAGTTTATATGAATGTTTGATGTTTTGCATGGGATTGTCACTTCTTTCAAAACGTGTTCTGGTGAAAATTCCCGAAATAAATCTATCAACACATTCCTGAAAGTGGTCAATTAATAAATTTGAAAACAAAAACTCTATAGATTATTTGTTAGGACAATATCCTAATAAAGAAATAAAGAGTATGACCTCGAACTTGAATCATTTTCATTGCACATTTAAAGTTCGAAGAAACATAATTTTTATTTTAATAAAAATTATATCAAACATTGAAAAATGTTACAAAATATACAAGAGCAGTTAAAGTGATGGATAAACTATTTAAAAAAACATTGAAAACCATAAAAAAAATAATAAACTATATCGAAGATTTACTTTAGGGAACATTATAAAAATTTATTTTGTTTTTTATTTATTCTAGCTTTTCTAAAACTTCGGGTTTTGATAAGATCTTTATCCAGATCGAAATACTAGTATCACCCTAGCTAATATGTTTGATTTGCTTTATTTTTGTAAATATACGGAGGTTGAAAGCTCGTTATAAGTTGAACATATTTATTTTTTTTTGTTTTATTTATAATGGGTTTTTATGCAATCAATTATGTTTGTTGAAATTGAGTATAAAATTCTTAAGGTTTACAAAAATCTGACTTGGAAAATTCTTTAAAACATGTTTGCTTTTCACTTTCAATGTTTAAAAACAATCACACTTTATATTGCGTTTTTTAGAAACGACACAATAAAACCAAGAAAAACGTGTGCATTCAACGGGAAACTTTTTTAAAATAGCGATGAAAGTTGAAAGTTTTGACATATTCATGCAACAACACCAAAAAAAAAAAAAAAAAACGGAAAGTCCACTTTAGAGAAGAGGCCATAATTTGCTAATATTCCGTTAATGGAACTTGAACTTCTTTAATATCAACATTTACTACGTTGCCTAGTTATTTATCGGCCAACCCATGTATGTATATCACATATTGCCTGCCTCTTTTTTTAATGTTCACATATCCCTTAATAAATTCCCATATTTTTTTAAATAATTATCGTATTTTGTTTTTAAATCCATGATAACATATCTATATATAAAATTATATGTTAACTTTCAATATAAAACAGATTCCCACATTTGACCCCCGTTTACAACAATGTACTATAAATTCGAAAAATAACTTAAAAAAGTTTTGATTATCTTTTTACTGACATTGTAATACAAAGTTTGAAATTCATTTCCTCATTTCTGCTTCTTACACAGATTGTATGTGTGTGTGTGTGTTGGCAATGACAACAGCACAGCCTAGTTTTTTTTATTTTATAAATATCACAGATTTTCGTATGATTGTATTTTAAAACGTAGTTTTTCATCTGCTCAAGCATCTTATTTACGTTTTAAAACCTAAATATGAACTTGAATACTATGTTTCAAGCAGGGATGGCAGGCAATACCGCTAAAATAGCGTTCTGGATTCAAAACCCTTTCAATTGACTATTGTTATCCCTAAAATATCCTTAAAATACCGTTAACGAAATAATCTGACCAGATCCAAAAGAATATTAGCTGTTAATAGATATGTTTTAGAAGTTTGATCATATCCTTGCCAGTTATTGAAGTTCGGGAATGCTTGGCCAAAAAATATCAATGTGAATACATATCGCTCATTTACTGCAAGAACGTCACAACTCAAAAAACCTTATTTTTGAGTTAATGACGCAGAATTATTCGTTATATCACGTATCATATTGTGTCAAAAAGTCGTATTGATATCTTGTATACTCACCTCTTGAGAGAAATTACGCCGTTATTTTTTCTTCAAGGTGGGAGTAAATTGAAAATTTTGAACTCGTTTTCTACAAAATCAAAATTTTTGAGTTATGACGTTGTTGAAGTAAATGAGCGATATGTCTAAATAAATAAAAAAAAACGTTACCCTTAAAATACCATTACTGAAATAACTAAGAAACAGTTATCCTTAAAATACCGTTAACGAAATAACTAAATTACCATTAAAGAAATAATTAAAATACCGTTATCGACATAACTGAAATATCGATAACCTTAAAATAACGTTACCGACGTAATATAAAATTGCGTTACCTATAACAATAACCGCATCGAATTCATGGTTTTAAGGTATCAATAATTACTAAAGATACACTACAAGAAAAAAACATAAAATTAAGAATATACAGTCACTTTTCGAATCGTGCGATTGTCATGGATGGAAGCTATAGAAGTTTGCACTTTTAGCTAAAGTAAAAGCACTTTTGTATTACTTTCTAAAGAATATAAATTACCGAACATTTGGACTAAGATTTGGCCGAACATTCTGTAAAGAGTAGAAAATTCTACAGAGAATTTATTTAAGCTGAAGCTGTATTTTACACTGAACGAAAGGTCGTAAGTGAAATCAACATAACATTTTTGTTAACTTTTGAAAAATTTTATTGTTAAAACAAAAATTATGTTCTTTAAATTGATGTGAATTTTTGTAAAACAGCGTCATTACTAGTGTTAGCGTGTGAAAGCCATTTGTAAAAATTGTAAAAATTAAAAAAATTATGCTAAATGGGTTTTTACAAAAGAATTGTGAATTATTAAACTCAATGAATTATTAAACTCAATGAATTATAGTGGATAGTGTGTGTTTATTAATTATTTTTAAATAAATTTATATAATTTCACATGTCAACAAAAGAATTATTCAATTTGATTAAATAAATTTGTTAAAATAACTAATTTCTGTTAAGATATTTGACAATATTTCTTCGAAATAATAATCAACCAATAGTTAAACGTGAAAAAATACATTTACTAAACAATTCTTTAAAATTACGGACAGGATTTCTGGGTTGTACAGTTATCACCCACTCATCAATTTAACATGGTATTTACTAGATTTCACCGCTGTTTTTGGTTCAGTGTAAGCGGATTTTTTTAAAGCGAATACATTTTGCCGACGAAAATATAAATATTAAAATGTTTTTGATTAAGTGGGTGAAAAGCTAAGTTTTCTAAAGAAAAAAAAATTGGAACTCCTAAGAACTCTCTCCAAACCATGCAGATTTTCAATTTAAAGACTTTTAAAAGTTCTGGCAAAAGTCCAATCCTTTTTAATGATTTGAGCTATACAGAATTGTTTTTGGTTCCATAGTTTTTGAATTTCGAAAAATAATTCTGTGGAAATAAATAAATAATAAAACTCCAAGAAATCTGAAAAAACAAGTTCCGATATCTGGTCAAATCGAGTTAGGTCGAGTGTTCTAATTTCCGTATTGATACGATTCTCGAATAGAATCCATCTCTTGTGTGAACTTTTTTTTGTCATCCTGAACTTAAATACGTCAAACTTGTCCAAAAATGAGTCCATCAGTTATGTCCGAAGTTCTAACTTCCAAATTAGTATGATTAATCCTAAAACCCAATTTCGAAGTAGTGAACACAAAATTGCAATTGAAATTTCATGAATTTTTAGTGTTTCCGAACTTTTTCGGACCCGGGTATTTACGCCTGGGCTGAGTAAAATCTTATGCATACATAAAAGGATTTTTTGGAGATCGCTGAATACGAATCTGATGTTGTTAATAAATACGAATTGGCATACGAATCTGACTTCAGATTTAAAAAATCCAAAATATTAGACATTCAAAACCAAGTGCATTCCGAAAATTAATTCTATTTCGTTTTTTGTGTCCCCTCCACGATGGTATTTCTACATAATCTGAATTATACACAAAAGAACCCTTAACTTGAGGGAAGTTTTCGACAGTGACTGGTCATACTCACACGGACATTATCCCCATTTTAACTTTAAAGAATTACGACCGAAATTTTTCAAACATAATCCCTAAACTAAAAGTCCCCACGGATGTTAAGAGTGATTTTCTTTTGGGAGCTTAATTTGGATATTCCGTAGAGGGAAAAGCCCTACTAAAAAACCTTTCCTCAAGAAGCTGTCTTCGCGCATAACATTGAGAAGAAACTCCTAAGACAGACCGAATGTTTTAGGGGTGATAATGACTATCCCCACAATGGGGATTATGTTCTTTCGAAAAACGGTTTTAATGCCCATGCTGTGTATGTCCAGCTTTAACTGGGGAATATGACCAAAATTCTTGTAGTTATATTTTCCATTCCGATTTGGGGGTTATGACCGAACAGTTTGAAGACGTAATCCCCAGATCGGAAAAAGGCGCATAAAAATAACTAAAATTTTTTTGCTTTAAAAATCTTGTAGAAAGACAAAAATAGTTTAAGCTGGTATAATCATCTGAAGTCAGATTTAAAAATGACTATTAAAAGTTACACAGAAAAAAATATTTCCCTACTTTTTTCAATTAAATCGATTTGTTGAAAATTTTAAAAGCAATCAATTAAAAATTAATTGTATCAATTAAATATTTGCTCAAATTCGGAACTTGCTTGACATTTTTTTATACTATTTATATATGTATTTGTGTTTTCATAAATGTGTTTTTATAAATGTATTAGTAATAAATATTTTAAATCCATATAAATTTGATTTTATTAATCCTCATTCGGTTTATAACTTCATAAAGTTAAATGATTTAATTTCTGTAGTTTAAATGTGAATATTAATTATTCTAAAACATTATCATTAAATTGATAATGTAATTTTTAAAGTTAAATTTTGTTTAATAAAAATGTAACCATTTTTTTAAACAAACAAATGCTAAAAATAAATTTAAAAAAATAAATTTTAAACAAGGCTTATTTTTGCAAAAAAAAAAAAAAATAGAAAGAAAAACTAATTTCTGTGTGAATTTGCTCACATAAGTATAAATAAATCTGCTAACTAAATGAGAATTTCATGCTAGTTAAAATTCAATGTTATAAAATTCAAGCTATACAAAAACATTTGGTATGGCAACAACACTTTTATAAAAAAACATTTGGTATGGCAACAAATTATTTGGTAGGGCAAGACAAATTTTTTTTTGATTTTTGGGAAGGTTTACGATATTGATCACTTTTTAATCAAATGTGTTAATATTTTATTGAAAAATAATTCAATTAAAGAGCTATGAATTTCTAATTGTATTACGATTTTTCATTGTTGGCGGAATTTCAACAATTGAAGTTATTGAATCGGTGGTTTTCGTGATTGGAATGGGTTTTTATTTTTTTGTATGTAACAATTCAATCAAACATTAAGAAATGATATTGAAAAAAACCCGAAATGTTATTTCATCCACATATAAATGGTGCCAAATCTGTCAAAATTGTTAGACTTTTATCTGGAACTCAAACATTTTAACATTTCCAGTAAAATTTCTATGAGAAATATAAAAAGCAATGAATGTTTTTTTAAAGTGTTATTTAAATTCAAATCCTTTATTTTTTTTAAATGTCTGATTTTAAAACATTTCTTCTTTTAGGCAAAACTATAGAATTTCTAACCACTATCGAACTATGTTCAGCTGGACTTCTGCAGGCGTATGACAACCCTTTTTTGTTGTCTTGTTGTTGTCAACTTCAATGAAGTGTACTATGCTGAATTGAAAACTAGAAAAACACAAATCAAAAATGGCTGACTAACCCATATTGAATGCTCGCTGGTCTATAGAAAAAAATTTGATGCGTGTCGTGTAGGTAGAGAGGCAACATACGCATTTATTACTTTGTGTTATGTTAAACAATTGAAATTTTAAAATAAATATTTCAAATAGTCATTTATTCAACTACATACATACTACTCACACGCACTAAAATCCGAGATCCATACATATTTTAAAAAACTCAAAACATCAACTATTGAAAACACCCTAACAGCCAACAACTTATTACCTGATTCATTCTATTCTGATGGTGGTAAACAACTGAGGCAGTACGGAACAGAAACAGCAGATGATATACACCATCACATCGCATATTACAAAACTACAAAAAAAAAGAAAAAAAAAGACGATGAAGAATGGATGGACGGATTGTTGGTTGGATGGATGATATTGAACAAATTTTTACTATAGAAGTTGAATATTGTTTTTAGTTCTTCTTCTTTTTTTTCGGTTATATAAAAACAAATTTATACAACAAATGTATACAAAACTGACAGCACATGCTATGTGGATATATATATATATATAGGTAGTTTGATAAGTATTGAGGATAAATATAAAGCATCATCTCAGAGACTACATTGAATTTGACATCTCAAAAAAAACACAATTTTCTAAGAAAAGCTTACTTTATATGGTGAAGTTTCACTTTCACTCTAGTAACCACAAGAAACATGCGCAAAGGTGTTTTTAAATAATAGTTTTCAGTTGCTGTTTAAATCTTTTGAAAAGCTGTGTTAGATTGCGCAAAAACTTTTTATGTATAACATATTTGGCGCCCAATTAAGGACTATAAAGTGTACTTAAAAGCTCTACATTGTGATACCTTGAACGTTTCAGCAAAATCTCTTAATCGACTATTTAGATATAAAAAAATTCTTTCTACTATATTGTTTCCTCTGCTTAAGTCCCCTTTTCCCCCCAAATAGGCCGACATATTTAACAAACATCCCTTGCTCTTTTAAGGGAATACAAGCGTATTCGTACGTACTTTATGAATACAATGTGGTATTAAACTCATACACATACAAGTTTCTTTATATTTTATATAAATATATATTTAGTTGTATGTATGTACTCGTTATATTTGTATATAATCCCAAAAAAATGTACGTTTATATGTTACAGAGTATGTGAATCTTTTTACCATGGTCGAATGAATTTCAATGGCTTTTTTTTGGAGGGAAGAGTATTGTGGAAAAAAAAACGAGATATAAAAAATGAAACAACAGATTCATATAAAAACAGGCTACTAAATGATGGGATCGTGCATTACGACTATGTATTGGGGATTTGACGAGTACAGGGAGTAGCAATGAAATCATAGAATTTTAAGTTTAACTTAAAATGGTTAAACAGCGAAATTGCATTTTCGCTTGTCCGAATTTACAATATCATGCAATATGGGGAGATCAGTCTTGGAATCTATCAAATTTTGGTTTTGGGCTTAACACTCCAACCTTATTAAGTAATTTCACTACCTGTGGAGCATATTTTCTCACATAATTTCGTAATTTTCTTCCATATCATGCGGATGAATTTACTTGGTATAAATTGTAGGGCACTCTTTTCGTAGCTTCTTCAATAGTTCATCGCTTTGTATTGCCTGCTGGCTTGCTGGTTCCACTCTAAAGCTTATCCGCAAATGTCTGTTGGTGGTTTGCGCAAGTTAAGGCAAAACCAGTTTCATCGTTTTTATTAAATTTTATTTTGCCTTGAAGTTTGGTTACATTTCTCCAATAGTTGTTAACTGGATATGGATTTAGCCACCAAATCTTCAAAATTTTCTTGAAGCATTTGTTAATAAAAGTTTGAATTTGTTTCACAAGTACATTCGCAATCAACCAGGGCCCTAATTCTCGCATGCGTTAACAAGCGAATTCTTATTCGAACGGGGGAATTCTTTTACTTTCAAGATTCTCTAATTCGATAACGAATAAAATGTGTCAAAATTCCTAATGGCGGCGTTCAATAACGAATGATCATTCGAATGAAACTTTGCAAAATTTCACTCGAATGCAAAAATTCATTCCAAATTGCGTTTTTCTGCTAAGAAGTGAAAAAAGAAGATCTTAGACGAATATCTTTATATATTTAAGAAAAAAAAAATAGCTTTAGTAATTGAAGGTCAAAAATTTTATGGCGATAACGAGCGTTGTTTTCTAAAAAAGTTTGGTTAGAAAACGCAGACTTATAATTTAACGCTTAATGTTTTAAAGGGACTAGAAGTATTATATGCTAAATGAAAGGTAAATCAGTTAGATTTTAAATGATGTATATATTGTTTTGATCCGAAAAAAATGGCGAACATGCAACAAATTAAAAATAAAAAATTTGGAGGTCCAAACTTTGTGAGCTCACCACTTACAGTCCTATCAATCGTGAAAAATTTAAACAAATTTTGTATATAACCTAGACTTTAGCTGGCAAACTTAGGGGATTTGTGGTATTTCCTATATTTTTTTTAATATCATTTATATTCTGATTCTCATCGAAATCAAAAGACGAAAAACAAAACTTATATTTTATTTCTTTTTTAAAAATCTTGATTATTAAATGTTTTTTTTTCTATTTTCGAATAAAAATATGTTTTTTGTTCAAATTTAATACACTGGTTTACAGTTCCATCAGAGCAATTAATTCGATTAACTATGGAACATTTTCGCACCACGTTTACTCTAAATGATAATATGCATACACAGAGACGTCGTACAGTGTGTACAGAAGAAGTCAATGCTGCTGTAGAGCGTAGCGTAGAGGAAGACCCTAGTCAGTCTATCCGTCAATGGTGACCGCTGTAGAGCCATGATTACTGACTTCTTCGTTCATTAATTGAACAACCATGATGTGCAACAACAAGACTGCGCAACATGTCACACAGCCGATTTAACGTTGCTGGACTATTTTCTGTGGGGATATGTGTCGCTAGTCTACGCCGATAAGCCCGAAACGATTGACCACTTGGAGGACAACATTCGCCGTTCAAGCCTTTAAAATTTTCGGTCGCAAAATGTCTTATTTTCTTCTGAAATAGCCAGGGGCGTACCCAAGATTTTGTTTCGGAGGGGGCCCAATATATTTTTTGTAGGAACAATTCCAGATAGTATAAAATATCGAAACATAACACTTTCTACATATTTGAAACAAAATAAAAATAATAAAATAAGAAAAATATTCACAGGTATCATTTCATACCTGGGACTAATGAACTAAGTGGACTAATGAAATGATTTTATTACCATTACATTGATATCAATGGTTATGAAACTATTTTCATTATAAATTTTTTAAATAATGACAATGATTTGATGATTTAATTTCATTGATTAAAGAAAATGATTTTAAATTTCATTGCTGTTGTGAAAAATAGTTCAAATCAGGGATGGAAAACCTTCGATCAGCCTTATGCTTACTGCATTTCAAAATATATATATATATATATTAATGGAACGAGTGAAATTTGAACACTAAGGGCAAAACAACCGAAGGGTGTCTTAATTAATAATAGAAAGGAGCATTGGTTAAAAATGGAGCGATATGGAACGGAACGGAGATCGAGTGGAATTAAAACAGTAAACACATTAGTATTACCGGTATGTGTTACGTGGTCCAGTGTTGCAAAATTTTTGTCCGTTTTGCGATATCTCGCTTAGTTTTCGAGCTATTAGCCATTTTATAAAATGGCGTTTTTTTAAATGGACGTTATCTTCAAAACTAAGCGAGATAGGTCAAACGAACAAAATTTTTGCTCCATAGAAGTATTAATACAAACTGCTAATAGAAATATGCTAGGTCAGGGAAAGATCAGGAGAAATTAAAACAACAGGGTGTCTTAATTATGTGTTTACCCATATAAGTACGTCAAAATACAAATTTAAACACTCCGTTAATTAAATGGAACAGTGGAGCAAAATAGAACGGAATCTCGCTAAGTTTTCGAGAAATTAGCCATTTTATAAAATGACAAATGGGTTAGGTCCGAAAAAGATCCCAAAGATTATATTTTTTACAAAGCGACCACAAAGAAATTATATGTTTTCACTTCTAACAAATTATTTTTTTTTGTCAACAAATGATATTGTAATTATTTTTTTTATTTATTAATGTGATTTCATTATCATTTACAATGATATTTCCAATGAAAAATATTGCATTAAATGCTAATGATTTTTGTATCATTATCATTAGTATCAACTAATGCTAATGAAATTTCAATGGTAATGAGAAATTCCCACATATGTATCATTTACAATGATTTTATTTTGAATTCGTCTACATAAACTGGACAGAGTAACAAGTTTCTTTCGTCCACACCTTGGTTTATTTTATGATGATTCCCAAAATATTGTTAGCCTAGCATTAACATCTTGAGAACTGGCCTGTTTTTGAAAACTCCTATTTTAGTTATTAAAATGATTTCGTATTTTAACCAATGACAATTTACCGAAAAGGAAAAAAAGTTGGAATTTACGAGCTCCACGACCTTATAAATATGCCATAATAGGGTGTAGTAAACTACACTGTTTCGAAATCGGGACGTGGTTATATTCCTTAAAAACATCTCAGCAAAAGATTAGCTTTATCAATCGGTTTAGTGAATATTTGGTAATAATTGTATAAGAGTTGGGATAGTTGAACTAACTTTATCCCTAATTCTTTTAAAGAATAATCAATAGTTCTTACTAACTCGAGAAACAGAAATAATTTTCACGACAAAATAATTTTAAACACTCGTGTCTCGCTCTTTTACAAAGCAGATATTAATTAGAGTTTTTGTTATTCGGACAATTATTGAAAGCTTCCGATCTGGATCTGATTGGATTTCTACAAGTTCGGTTAGGCCAATATTTATCACTTGGTTTAGCCAAAATTTTCTTCACAGTGTATTCTTAAGATTTGCAAAATTTTTGTGTAAAAATGACGCAAAAGATTTCACAGCGCAATGGGTCAATATAAAGGTTGTTTTTTATAGAGGTACAGAACTTCGAAATGGAATAAAACAAAGATGAATTTTTTAATTGACATGAAATTTACTTTATTCGACAGATATAATTATAATTTAAATATGACTGGCAATATAATTTAAATATGACTTCTGGCATATGACCACCACGGCTGGCTCGGACGTAGTCTAATCTGGAAGTCCTATTTTCTATGACTTTTTCCAACATTTGTGGAGGTATGTTGGCAATAATGAGACAAGTGGTTAATCGTTTCGAGCTTATCGGCGTAGACTAGCAACTTCACATATCCGCACAGAAAATAGTCCAGCGGCGTTAAAATGCACGATCTTGGAGGCCAATTCACGGGTCCGAAACGTGAAACTATGCGGTTACCAAACGTTTCATTCAATAAATCAATTGTGACACGAGCTGTGTGACATGTTGCGTCCTCTTGTAGAAACCACAGCTCCTGCACATCATGGCTATTCAATTGATGAACGAAAAAGTCAGTAATCATGGCTCTATAGCGGTCACTATTGACTGTAACGTTCTGACCAGCATCGTTTTTAAAGAAGTACGGACCAATGATTCCACCAGCCCATAAATCAAACAGTCAGTTTTTCTGAATGTAACGGTGTCTCAACATACTCTTGAGGATTATCATCACTCCAAAAAAGGCAGTTTTGATTATTGACGTATCCATTTAACCACTTCATCGCTAAACAAAATTCGCAAAATTCGTATTTCGAACAGAACCATGATTTTCAAAATAAATTTGCACAATTTGGAAGCGTTGTTCAGCCGTCAGTCTATTCTTGTTGAAATGCCAAACCAAACTAAACATAAATCACTTGACAGCTGACAAAATGGCCGCCAGCCAACTTAAAGTTCTATACCTGTATAAAAAACACCCTTTACTATATTGTGTGCTCCATGCATTAAAGTCGATTCCACTCGATGATTATTGAAATTTCTTGAAAGAGTTTTGAGAATAACAGAAACGCTAAAAAACTATTCCAAATGTTGCTGCTTCCTTGCCATAGATTAAATTTTAAAGGGATTTTAAAAATTTTCAAATCATAATATAAAAGATCGCTTAAATTTGTTTGCTGCACCCAGTATATGTAGTTTCCTGAGACCAGCAGAAAAATACACACATGATGTTGCCATGTCTTAACTTTACTTGCAAAAAAAAAAAGGCAAAAAAAATTGCAAAGAATAGCAGTAAAAAAGTGAAAAAGTGGACTACGGTTAAAAAAGGAATTCAAAAGTGAATAAAATATTTATGTATAACTATAACGCAAAAATAAGGGCACGTGGAGAATTTGTTGTTAAACTGTGCGTATAGACGATATTTTTTGAATAAAATAAAAAACTTATATACACCGTCGTTATATAAAACATACTCTCGTACACGAACATCCCAGTAAATGGTTGGCATTGAATGTCAGGAACGTAATTATGGTGTCGTTTCGTAAAATACACAAACGAGCGAAACAAAGCAAAAAAAAAAAAAAAAAGAGTTTCGCAATAAAACTTTTTTGGGCATTCGGCGAACACAAAAAATTGTTTTAAAAAAGGAGTGCTTTATGGTGGATAGAGCTGGTGAATGGTGGCGGTAGTACGGTTTTAATGCTAAATTTTATTTTTTTCTTTGTCGTTTTTTTTTTTGGAACTTTAACTTTAATTTGCTTAAATTATGTTGATACACATAATGGTGCAGAAATATGTTGCATATGTAACAATACGAAATATTTCGGTGTGGGTTAATTTAAATGAAATGCTTGTCAATGCATGTTCATACACGATTTTTTTGCATTTTCTGTCATTTAAGAGCAAATATGGACAAAAACAAAAAAACTACATCAACAATAAAGTGTTATAATGTCACTTTAATTTCGAAAACAAAAAGCCGATAAAGGGGTCAGATCATGGGAAGATGTTTATTTAAATTAATAAACATTTTTTGAATTGTAATTTCAGCACCTCTTCTTTGTTTTGTAGAAGATATTAATGCGAATGAAGGAATTAAGTAGCAGCCTCAAGGGAATTTTTAAAATTTTGTTTTGCTAATGGATATTATAACAAATTGTAAGGGATTTTAACAAATTTCTTGCGATTCTGGGACAAAATTTTTTATGGAAAAATTCTAGGAAAGTTTTGCAATTCCATAGAAACTTATCTGATTGTTCGAATAGTTTTTATTCGTATAGTTTAGAGAGCCGGAAAACATGTAATCATAGAAATTCAGATAAAAATTCAATCGGAAAATTTCGAACCCTTTGCAATATACAGTTATGTGAAAAATAATAAGGACACTTCCATGTAACAAATTTTAATTAAAAATAAAAAAATATATAAATCTTGGGAAAAAATTACCAATATTATGTTTTGATTATTGTACAACAACTCTTCATTTTGTGTAATAATTCAGACTTTGTTGTTGTAACTTAAAATATTAACAACAAAAAGTCGTTTAAATGTCCATATTCTAATGTGAAAAATAATAAGAACCCGCCAATTGTATGAAAGTTCAAATAATCCCAGCATGTTTTTGCTGCAAAAATATACTTATGGTACACAGAAAAAATTATCAACCTAAAATATCTAATAAAAGATTTGATTTAAATTAAATTTGTTTCTAAACAAATATTTAATTGAATCAATTAATATTTTAATTGACTTTTAAATATATATGTAAATACATATTTTATTTTAGACAAAATTTTCGAATTATTTTTTCATATACAGTATGTTAAATAGAAAAATTTCAGTGGAAAATATCAAATGCATTTGTAGTTTACAATCAACATAAACTCACACACAAATACACAAACTGACACAGCATTACTAAAAACACATGTACATACAAACGTGTCGTTCACACAGTTTGTTTTTAGTATCATAATTTTTTTTCTAGATAGTTATTTATAGCTTTTTTTTGTTTTTAATTAATATTATCATTGCCGTGATAGGTACAAAATCAATTAAAATATTAATTGATTCAATAAATTCTTTAATTGAAACAAGTTCTTAGTTTTTTCTGTGTAATTGTATTTAATAGATATACCTATTTTTGTATAATAATTGTACAACTGAAATTCAGTTAATACTACTCAAAATCGATTATTACGAATTTCAGCCAGTTGGCACAACTTAACATTAGTTTTCACAACAAAGTTCGGTTAATTCAACTGAATTTTATCTGCAACACCCAAAATATTCAGAAATCGAATGGAAATATTGTTGTATGTACTAACTGAATTTGTAAGTTGTTATCACTAAAATACACTTTTCAATTCGGTTGGCACTTTATTTCTCTGAGTGTACCAAGTTTAGAGCAATGATTTAGTTTTAGTAGTTTAATATTCTAAACAACTTTTTTGATCTGTTTTTCAATTCTAAGACAAATAAAAGAAGACTTTACCACTTTTGAATCCTTAAACAGCAGACGTACCTACAAAAATCATAAATTAAGTTGGAATTTTGAAGGTCATCACAAGTTTATTTCGATTATTACACACAGAGAACAGTTTTGTAGTTGCAACCGAATTTTTGGCCAACCGAATTTTTGTGGTTCCACGTACTATCACTATTATTAAATTTTAATACTATTGTAACAACCGAGATTTATTTACACATTTCGAATTTGTATTGTAACAATTCAATATTTTATGTTTATGGACTATAATATTCTATAAATAGCTTCACATGCGTTTAACAAAATTTATTTTATCAATAAAAAAAAAATGGAACTGGGCTCGAACCGGCGATCTTCCGTTTGTAAGGCAAGTACTTTACCTCTAGCCTAAACCCAATTTAAATATTTTTTTTTTAAATTTCAACCTTGAATATTTTCTAGTTTCAAATTTAAATATTTGACTAAAAATAGATTTGTATGTACAATAGAAATTCGGTTGATAATCTCAATATTTTATTAGAGTTAACAAAACTATTCAAAAACTTTAAATTATTTTAAAATTGGTAACGAAAACTTATATTTTAGATAGAGAGATTATTTTTTGATATTTAAATTCGTTGGGGTTAAGAGCTATGGGAGCACCGAACAAAGCTGTACCACTAGAATGCCTCTTGCGACACTTGCATAACGTAAATTTTAAAGCGGACATCCCATTGCATTCTCAGTCCCAGAACCTTAAGAGAATGAGAATTCTCAATGTTAGTACCACCCACGATTGTTGTCGTTAGCTGGAGGATAAATATCTTGAATCAACAAGTTTGCAACAAAATGGCAATTTTTTGTTGCATATTTCGCTATAAATGCATATTTTTAGGAACATTTTTTGATGTGTTACTAAAAAAAATTTTACATATAAATGCATTAACTTCCGAGCCCTACTGATAGCATTGATGACCATTCGTCCATATGGGTCAGCAATCTACATTGGGTCTTTCGGGACAATCATACTCACACCACTCAGTCCTGATGGAGTGTATCAATCATAATCTGTCTTTTGCCCCCCAAACCTCTACAGGACTTGGCCTGTGAACGAATTAATGTGTATGGTAAAAGTTAATGTTATCTGCGTAAGAGTAAATAGGATTGGAAGTTTTACCGAGAATGTCGTTTCGGATAATGAGAAAGAGAGAAGGAAAAAAAAGGAACATTGCGGTATCAATGAATTCAGCTGAATCTAGTAGGATAAGATCCAAGCTAGGGAACGAGTCAAAATTACTTGAAAATATCTAGAGCACCAATTTTTCTCTCATAATATCTGTGAATAGCCCGACCTCAACACTTCGAAGAAATTCCATCAGGTCTCCCATATCATTAATCAGTGAGTTGGACTCTAGACAAAAACCAAGATTGTAATTAACCAACATCTCCATAACCTTTGAGAGTGCAGTGACACAATCCTTTTGGAGATTGGCTTTATATTGAAAATCTTCCAACAATGTCGAAATATACCCGCATGGTATGATATGTGAAAAAAATTGGCTGCTAATGGACGCGAATGCTTCGAAAAGCACGGTTTAAGAATGCTATGCTGCTCGCTGACTTTTTTACATCGAGATTAGCAAGAGCTCGTTAGATTGCTAGAGCGCGAAATAAAATCTTTGGCATGGTATGGTATACCAGGCGCGGATCCAGGGGGATGGAAAATGGGACATTTCCTCCCCCAAATTTAAAATTTTCAATACAAAAAGGTGAAAATTGTTAATTAAAAATATTCTAGTTTCCCTAATCAAAACATTTTTATGGATCCGCGCCTGGTTATACTCTTTCGAGCTCAGGCAGTGTTGACAACTTTCCGGTAAAAACTAATTTCCGGCGATTAATTCAGCTAAAAGTTTACCGTTATTATCCGGATCAGTGAATATTTTAAATAAACCTAACTGTTTGGTACTATTCAGTCCTTCGCCAACAATTCACCATACCGCTTATTTGAATATCGTACCACAGGTCTTTCGGACACCTAGATTTCATTGTACTGTTGAATGAGACGTGCCTACTGCAGAATAATCTGCCATCTATGTTTGTTGTATGATGGTTCCTTTGTGACTACACATAGAGAAAAAAAGTGCTAACCGAATTGAAAAGTGTATTTTGGTGGAGTAAACCAAAATATTCGATTAGTACAACCACATTCAAATTTGATTTTTAAATATTTTATGTGTTTCAACTAAGTTTCAGTTGTATTTACCGAACTTTGTTGTGAAAACCAATATTCAGTTATACCAAGCGATTTTAGTCGTAGTAACCGAATTTCAGTTGGCAAATTGCAAAAATTTTCTTTGTGTGTATGTTTGTTGCATGAGGGTTTCTTTGTGACTCTGATTTGAGACATTAGTCATCCCCAGTCTAAGACTTAGAGTAATAGGAGTAAAAGACTTACATTTAAAAAAATATTCAATAAGTTTTACATATTCTTTTACTTCGTGCGGTGTAAAATATCCATTTCTGTAGCTTTCCTGGCCCATGCAAGCTATATCCCCTTTAACTGAGAAAGGCTCTATAAAAACAACTTCTAATACCTACAAATGATTGATGTAGACAAATTCAAATTCAGTTTTCTCTAATTATAATCCGGATCGAATAAACCATATCTAGACAAACAACCTGTATCAATTCCCTTTCTAATTTCCATTCACAACCAAAAAAAGTAATGTTAAAATATTAAAAAAAAACATTTTGTTCAAACGCATCCTTTATCTTTAACAAAGATTTTTGCGTGTATATTATGTAAATTTACTTAAGACATAAAAAGCCCAAAAATATTCGTTCAACACGAACATTTATTTGTAAATAAGACCATAAGAAGATAAAAGAGACCTTAACACGCACAAAACTTCTCGAAGGAAAATAAGCATATAAACAGGAAGTCTTGGAAACACCACGCAACAATCTCATCCTTAGTCGCAGAAATATGATTGGAGTCTAATGTCTGACTTTTTTGACTTTGCAGCTAAGACTTTATACTTTGGCTGGCTGCGTGTCAAAATTGTGGTAAGCAACACTTGTGTTGAAAGAATAAACAGAAGATGTTTGGTTTTCTTTTTTTTTTTGTTGTTGGTTGTATGCACTTTGTAATTGGCAGTAAATAGACAACATGTTTCCAAAAGGGTTTCCTTAATTATACTTATTGTCATGTATTTCTTTATTTTTTCATCGTTGTGATAATGATCATTGTTAGTAGTCACACCTTATAATTATTTTCATTACTAGAGCAGAACTAAATTGAGGATCACTTAATGAGCAGTGTAATGTAATAGTGGTTTTTAGGGTTACCCTGTTTTGTACAAGAGAGTAATTTGAATATTGAAGGATCCTAAACAGAAGATGAGAATATTTTTTGAAAAGTTATTAAGAAACTTTATGTTTACTGGTAGAGACAGGGATACCCCCCCATCAAACCCTTTTCCTGGATCCGCGTCTGGATAAGTCGACCATAACGTATTTCACTTTGTATATCTTTTCAGTCAAAAGCGGATTCGTCTGCTATGCTTTTTATAAAGCGAAAGGTAAACGGCACAAAACGGAAAAGTTTCACCCTTTACGGAGTGTCGTCCATTTGCAGTTTGGCTTTACTCAGTGATATGGTGATTTTTGGAATTTTGGCCAAGAACGTGGTAAAAATGAAGTTCGGAAAAGGAGAGCTCTTCCATTAAGGGAATGTCCAACCCCTTCAGCTAGCAACATGAGCATTGGTGTTTAGGTTTCTGCTCCCCCGTATACATCCGATTATATGGTATTTTTTGACCCACATAGAGGGTCAAAAATTACAATTTTGAATAGAATTAAAACATTTCAAATATGTGTTTCCTGGGGTATGCGCTGATTCAGAGAAAAGATACTTTTTGGAATTTTGCCAGGAAAGTGATAAAAATAGAGGATTAAAAAGAAAAAAATCTTTGTACGTTAATTTTAGACTTGAAAGGCTAAACATGAAATAATTATCTTCCTTGACGGCTTAAGATATTTCACGAATAAGGTATATTTGAGAACTTTCGCCTGGAACGTCATAAAAGGGGGTGGGAGGGGGGTGAAGATGTGTTGAAAATGAACTGTCGAAACCGCTGAACTATGAGAATTAAATCTTGGCTTGTAGATTATTATTAGTTTTTTTTTTGAAATTACTGCAGGTAGGGACAAAAGTCCTCCTCTAAATTTCTTGTTGCCCGTGGTATGGTACATTTTGCAATGTTCGCAAGGGACGAGATCAAAATCTGGTATTGAAAGGGAAAAGTCTCCTCGTTGACATCATGCCCAAAGCCAATTGGCTAGCAGCTTTAAGTTTAGATATTTGTTTTCAAAGATTTTTTATATAAAAACTCATTTAATCTGGCAACTCTAATTAAAGTGGCCTGTGGTAAAATATTATCACCTCTACTTATTTTAACTGGTAGACAAATATTGCGTGTTTTATACTTTTATATCCTGCGGGAATTTTCATTTATTTAGAAGAGTTTTTTATTCTGCATAAATGGTGTCATTTTAATAAAACAATTTTTTTCTTCTTACGTTTTTTATTTCGCAAACACCACTTTTTCACTCCTTTTTCATTATGCAAAAAAAGCATAAATTCTTACTTTGCATATTACATAATATTAAAGAATTATGTATGGTAAATATAACGTGACCAACTGTTTTTAAAAAGCCGGAGCAGAGTGTTGGTGCAAAAAGCGGTTATTTAAAGTTTATTGCCTAAAAACACGGATTTTTACCAAATTTGCAATTTTTTTGTTGAAATCGATCAAATATAACTTTGAAAATTGTGTGGAGTTATTGTTATAGTAAAATTTTCTCATATTAATAAAAAGTTTATTTTTATCTTCAGAAACAAGTTTTTGAGTTACGTTTGAGCATTTTGGTATTTTTAATGAAAAATATTTGCCACACGCAGAGAAAAAATATGATTGACCATGATTGCGGACACGAAATTATCACTTTATGCATATGATTATGGCTGATCATATTATGATTACAGAAATCGATTTCATCGTCATTTAGAATTATAATATGATTGTTACGATCATATTATGATTGTTAGACATTGTAATCATAACATGATTCTCTTAAGCTACCATAATATGATACTCTTTTCTCTGAGTGCAGCAATTATTTTTTAAGTATTTTAAATGGCTTTTTTCAAATTCAAAAAAAAAAAAGTTGTGTATAAAATTCTGGAAGTTACCAAAATCTTTAGATTTTTTTTTTCATTTTTCATCTTTATTCAAATTAGCCGAGCCCAATTGGGCCATATATCGTTATTAATATGCATGAAAAATCTTAAAATGTGCACTAAAAATTTAAAAAATATAAGTGCACATTTTTCAAATTTATAGTGTATATTTTTAAATAGTTAAAAATTTGTATTGTTGTGCAAAACGTATGCAGAGAATATATTAAACTATACAAATAAACTTAAGTTTTTAATTTAAATTGCTTAAAATCATGAGAGATAATTACTTTAAACTGCCACCCTTTTCACGTTTTTTGCTAATTTGCTTCAAAACTATCAAAATCCCAGTTCAGGGCTTTATAGAGTTCCGTGGATAGCGCTTCATTAAAATCACTTGAAAAATTTTTAGCTGTCAATATTTATTGTTCACTTGTCAAATACAGAATAAAATTGAAAGTGATCTTTTTACGAAAAACTAAAAAATATGCAATAAAATATGCATTTTAAGCAAAATAAGCAAAAATATGCAATAAAAATATGCCTTTAAAGAAAAATATACATTCATAGCAAAATATGTAAAAAATCGATGCCTTTTTAATCCAAATTCTCTGATTCGCAAACATATTTTGTTTACCCTGTTATCCGACTTAAGGAAAAAAACATGCAATTGCATGAACTTCCGGTCCCTGCCAATAATAAAATAGTACAAAGATATATAATATGAACAGAGATAATCATATGTAATTATGTCACTAACAAGGAACAATATATATTTCACGGATTAGCAAGATAGTCGGAAAACTATTTTTTTTTTAGCTTTAAGGCTTCATTACACAGTGCAACACGAAAAAAATAACCATATACGGACACCACTACGTGAAAAAAGACTAAAAAAAAAAGACCCGTGTCTCCCAATTTTTCCCAAAGTCATCACCTTTTTTGTTTATGGGCCGCCAAAGATTTGGGGCCTCGGTATCATTTTCGCAAAAAAGTGATCATTTTCTCAGGCTCATATCTTGCAAACCGTTCAGAATTTCGATTTACTCTCTATGGCAAAGTTGTAGCTCTTGTCATAAAGAACAAAAATTGCGAACATATAAAATCAAAAAAACTTCACCTTCCAGATCAAACTCGCAAAAAACTTAAAAAAATTCGATTTTTTTTTACCTTTTTTCCCGTGTTCAGGTCCATAGGTAGCAAACCTTTCAAACTTCAAGGAAACAATCAACTACAAAAATTTACCTAAGATCTCAATAAACAAATTTCTAAAACATATAAACTAGAAAATTCTGAACGGTTTGCAAGATATGAGCCTTAGAAAATGATCACTTTTTTGCGAAAATGATACCGAGGCCCCAAATCTTTGGCGGCCCATAAACAAAAAAGGTGATGACTTTGGGAAAAATTGGGAGACACGGGTCTTTTTTTTTAGTCTTTTATCACGTAGTGGTGTCCGTATATGGTTATTTTGCCATGACTTAAAAAATTACACACAGTGTTACTCAACGGACAACGGACTGTAACTCCATCCAATGTGTTAAAATAGTACCTACATACAATATATGTTCAACAGAATTTACTTTCCGCAAATCCATCACTTTTTGTTTAGTATGTAAAAAAGAGACAAAATATTGTATTTTACACGTTGTGTGGAGTTACAGTCCATTTAGGAAACGTATCCGCTCGAGTAATGAAACCTTTAGGCAGTTAGAAAGAAAAAATTTTAATTCTATATTCTAAATTTTACAATTTTTTCCTAAAAAAATTGTAATTTCTTAATATTTTAATCAAAAAAAAACTCTCAATACACGTCACTAGTAACAACACTTTGAATTTGCATACACTCATAGAAATAAACCTGTGGAAATAGCAAAAAAAAAAAAAATAGTTAAAAATGAGTGCAGAAAAAACTGCTAAAATTAGCAGATTTTATACTAAATATAAGTAATATAAGAATAGCATAAATAAATCTCTTGAATTTACAATTATTTAGTTATATTTGAGCTTAATTTTAGTTAATTGTAAGTAACAAAATTATCTGCTAAAATAAGCAAAAACATTTACTAAATATTAGTAGACAAAAAATCATTAAACAATGCAATTACAGTTTTGTTTTAATGCGAATAAAAGTCGGTCTGAAATTAGCAATCTAACATTTTTTAGCAAAAATTGATTTTAGAGAGATAAATATCGTAAACATTTAATATTACAGTTTTTGTTTGCTTTTTTGAGTCTACAAATATTTATTGTAGTAAAAGTTTTTGCTAATTTTACAGAGTAAAATGCTATTTTCAATTAACTAAAATTCACATCGAATATAACTAAAATGTTGTGAAGTTAATCGATTTAGTTTTGCTGTTCTTATTTTATTAATATTTAGCAAAAAAATCTGCTAAATTTAGCAGTTTTTTATACAATTCAACAATATACATATTTTAATTATTTTTCAAGTTTTCGATTTAAAATGTGTATGGAATTGGCAGTCGAAAACTTAAAGAAATTTAGATGAAGTTTTTCTTCACACGAACGAAAAACATGCAATAAAAAAACAAAATACATGTAAGTCACTCATTCGTGTCGCCGGCGAACGTCTTGTAAAAACCAGTGCTTAGTCCCGGTTCACACACGGCAATTTTACTTGCGCAAGTCTTGAGTTTATAGAAGAGGAAGGAAAAGAGAATGGAAGGTGGTACAGACTTACCCGTACTCTAAATTCGTTTGTCATCCGCGGGTTGATATACGGCTGCAGGTTGATATACGAAAATTGCTGAAAACAAACTTTTCCTGTGTGAACATAAAAGCAAGTTCAAAGGAGAATTGAAGAAAACTTGCGCAAGTAAAATTGCCGTGTGTGAACCGGGACTTAGTGTTTTTTTTTTTGATTATGTTTGTAAAAGTTATTGTTTAAATAATGAATTTAACATGAAAATATGACTTTTTAGCTGCTATCGTTGGCATTACCCAGGGATAACCGCGTGGAGGTGATAATACAAAATTTATAGGCTTAAAGGTTTTTTCCGTTATATGTGATAGGCAGTTTAGTGGCTTCGCTGTGTAAAGTTTTTCTGCGTGACCGGCCTTCGACTGGACTTAGGGGGTTTCTCCTAAGTGATAAGCAGTTTAGCGGCTTTCTAAATTTTTGCAATTTTATCAAAAAATTTATTTTGTTGTAATTTAAGTGATTTCGAAAATAGCGCTGCCGGCAAATTTTTTTAACGGCGGTGTAGAGGGCGCTAAGTATCATAGATCCTAAAAATTATATTATTTTTGAAATAATGAGGAAATTTCCTTTCATTAGCGTACCCAAACTTGTATGTTACTGCGGGTACCGGTTTTTGGCCCCTAGGGCCCCCGAAACGGAAAAAATTGTCGAAAAATTTTCCTTTTAATTCTGGAGGGGACTCCCTATTTTTTTTGGAGAACGCCCCATATAGTTTAGTTGCATTTTTAGCTTTTTTACAATTTTATTTCTATGAGTGTATTTAGAGGTACCTAACAGATAATTTTTTTTATAAAAAAAATCTAAAATAATATTGATATTTTCTATGCATTATTAAAAGAATCAGTTTTTGGCACAACAAATACCCTTACCGCACATTTAAGACTTTGATTCGACACAAATCAAAATGTTCGAAATCTTATTGCTGGCTCTGATAACTTTATTTCAAATAAAAAAATTCCTAATATATTGAACGTTTTTATAAAATTTTATTATTGTTTGTAAAAATTCTGCAAAGAAGTTCTAAAATATAATAAGCGGGTCTTTAGTTTGAAAAGCCGTCAAAAAATCAAGGCGAGATTAGCCTTTAAAAAGCTGTATAATCACACCAAAATGGGATGGTTGGTCAGGTTAGTAGGTTTTATATGCATTTGTTAAAAAAAAAACAGGGGTGCATAATTTATGTATAACATTGTTATGTACATATTTTAAAATATGTAATGGTGGTATAAATTTTATATGAAAAACACAATTTCAAATATTTTTCGTTGTATATGTACATACATATATTGTCACTGTAATTATATTTGAAGGTCAACTATGTACATATGTATGTGATTCATATTGTTTAAATGATGACTCATATAAAATATTCATTATTTCTAGATGTTGCAATTAACAAGTGCGAAAATTGTTCTAAACAATTTTTACCGTCTGCTGTTACAAATTCTCCTTAACTGCAGGTGCATAAGTTATGATGTCATTTTACTACTTTTTAGGTTTATTTTGTTTTAGTAAAATTTGCAAATTTTTTTAGCTTCCTTTTCACTTTGATCTATAATTAGGTCATTAAAAAAAAAAGAACGTAGTATCCTTGATCGTAAAAAAATATACACTTACTAACATATTTATTCCTTTTTCTCTTTTAACCATTCTTTTCATTTCTTTATGTGTCAAAATACATATGCAACTACATATTTAAAGAAAGAACTTGAAAATGTTTTTACAATATTTGCGTAAAGTGATCAATATCGAAAAAATAGGAAACGGGATTTAATTCGTAGCATTGCACAGCAGGAACCCGATGAAAAATGTTCCGATATATTCATATATAATCATATATAGAGCAATTCCATATGAAAGCGATCACCTTTTGGACGACCCCTCTCCGATTTTAAAATAAATAGTCTCAATCGATTGCCCAGCAAAAAATAATGTACCTACATATTTTTTTTTTTTTTTTATAGTGACTGGTTTAGTGGTGGTGTGCACCACTGTCATGTGACAAAATTGAAGAATTCTTCATAAGGGACCTAAAGCGATCGCAACGAGTAATAGCTCGTTGGAAAGGTATTGAATCAGGCTTTAATTGAAAAATAAAATTTTCCTAGTTTTTTTTGTTAAATAATTAAAAATAATTCAATTATAAAAAATATAAAAACAATGAGAACAAGGTGGTCTCTTAAATGCTCTTCTCCTGTCCAAACAAGGAGTCGGGCCCATTTTTTTATTGCTGATTCTTAAAGCAAAAATTATGAGGAATCCAAAAAAAATAAAATTAGCCGGAAAATTTAGGAGCTTCTATGGAAAATCGGAAAATTTAATTTTCATGGGAAAATTTAATTTTCATGGGAAAAAAGGTAAATTTCTGAGAAAAATTAGGAAAATTTTATTTTTCAATTAAAGCCTGATTCAATACCTTTCCAACGAGCTATCAATCGTTGCGATCGCTTTAGTAGTTTTTTTTTTAAAACAACATTCAATGAGGTCCCTTATGAAGAATTCTTCAATTTTGTCACATGACAGTGGTGCACACCACCACTAAACCAGTCACTATAAAAAAAAAAAAAATATGTAGGTACATTATTTTTTGCTGGGCAATCGATTGAGACTATTTATTTTAAAACCGGAGAGGGGTCGTCCAAAAATTTGCCAATTTTGATCGTTTTCATATGGAATTGCTCTATAATTAATCAAAAATATTTCTATCCCTTTTATATATAATTATATATGGCAAAACATATCATTATATATATCACTTTAAATTTAAAACTTCGGTTATTAGTTTCGTAATGATTATTCATTTTTTTTATTGAAGTACTAAAAAACAACGTTATAATTATTAACGGTAGTTGGCTACCACAGTTACATCAAGACCGTAACGAAAATTTTAAAAAAGCGATTCCATTAAGGACATTTGTGTTCTTGTACAATATAACCGGTCATATTTTGCTACTTTATCGGTTTGATTTTGAAATATCTTGAACCAAAATTAAAATAACGCTAAAATACCGATACTTCGATTTATAACGGTATAGATATGACAAAATTTAATTTGTAAAATTTTAAAATAAACCCTTTGATATTATACTATTGGAATCGTTGTTTAAAAATTTTCATATTGGCATTGAGCGCGGCAGGCAACTAAGTGGTAGTGAAGTGGTAGTATTTGCCAACCATGATTTTAAGCCAACAAACATAAAGACTAATCAAGAACCCATGTACTCAGCTCCTGTTAGCAGAGCTGTGGAAACGCCTTGTTTAAACAAATGAAATAACATGCATAATGGATTCAAAATTTTCAATTTTAAGAATTAAATAGTTACTTAGTTCCACTATAGGCAATATACTTTCAACTACTGATCCTGTTATGTGGTTAACAAAACAGTTCTTTTCAATAATCTGAAATTGCTGAACTACTAAATATTGAGATTTATCCTTCACAAATAAAATATCGTATTGATCCATAATACCGACCATAGAGTTATTATTTTTAATTATTTTGTATAACAAGTACGTGTAAAGGTTGCTGTTTTTTTCTTTCTATTGTGTAGGTCTTCTACACATTTCTTGGTCGAGTTCTAATGAAATTTTTTCACTAAAATAATGAAGTTTTCTTCACAATGTGAATGCAAAATTTCTTGAACTTCATGAAAAAGATTTATAGATTTAAGGAAACCCTTTTCAATGAAACTTTTCCATTAGTCGTATGAAATTTTTAACGAATAAAATTAAACTTTTCATTAAATTTTATGAAAAACTGCATTAATTTAATGAAGAGTTTCAATGGACGAGTTCCAGTAGCAATACATATATATATATAATGCAGATAATTCTCTCAGTGTACTTAACGATTTTAATAACAAAGAATTTCATTTACTTCGCCGGTAAATGTTGTTTTTTTTTGTTTTACCTAGCATTTTAAATTTATTATATGTTCCAATTTCAGGTTCATAAAAAGCATACATTTTTAGATTTAACATTATTTTGTAGAATCAATATTTATTAGCGTCCTACCGAACAGTTCTTACAGAAAATGCATTTGGTCGATATTCGGTATTTTAAAGCAGTATGTACAAATTTGGCGAATGAAAAAATGTTAATTTGGCTGATTAGATTCGATTTGAGTATCAAATTTTAATAAATGTCCGAAGTTAAGCAATGACTTCACTGTTCGGAATCCGAAAGTTCGTCCATATAGAAAATAGTTCCGCTGCCGAACTTTCAACTTTATAGCTAAACTTCGGCCTTTTCGTTTAATTTTATACAAAAATCTAATTAAATCGTCTCAACAAATATGTTTCCAATACGAATATATATCCTCATTGCCTCTAGACACCAAAAAATACAACCAAGTATAGTTTTTTTTGCCGAACTGTTCTGCCGGTCACTAATATTTATATGTTTTATAAATTAATTACAAGTAGTACTTAATTGGTTTAAAAAAACTTATGGTATAAAATTGTATCAAATTATATCTAATTTGGTTATATTTGATAGACCAATTTTTCGGATCAAATTATATGTGATTAGATGCCATGAGATCAGCTTATGTATGCTATTTTTATGGATACTATATATAATCGTACATGATTATTTCGGAACATTTTTCGTCGGGTGGTACATACATAATCATATCAAATTGTATAAGTGGATATACTAAAATACAAAATAATTTTTAAAGGGTATATAATTACCAATACAGGCAAATTAGATTTTTTACTTTTTTATGTTTTATTTGCTTTATTTGGATTTTACGATTTTGAGCATTAAGCATTAAGATTTTTGAGCTTTTCATTGGTTTTTAAGATTTTCTGACTTACAGTTCTTTTTATACTCATGAAATATTATTTATTCTATTAACTTTGAACTTTTGATTTTAAGGCCCGATTACTGAATGTCCAGTTAAAATTTAACAAACAGTTTAATTGAAAATTTATATGGGAAACGACAACAAATGTGTCAGTTAAAGTCCCAGTTAGTTGTTATATTTTAGAAAGTAGGAGGAATCTCTCCAAGATTATGGGAGCTACTTCTTCTCCGGTAAACGCGCTAGCAGATTAATGCATAAATCATCATATTATGTGACTGTTAAGGGGTTAAAATTTAAGTTGAAAGAGGGCCTTTTTAGCCGTGTTTTTATAGCAAAATGTACAAATCTCGGGATAGAGATATTTCAGAAAGTAGGTGGAGTCTTTCCAAGATTAGGGTCTCTATTTCTTCTTCGGAAGACGCTCTAGCAGATGAATGTATAAATTATATTTGATTGGGTTGGATTCGATTGGGTCAAAAGTCGGGACATCAGAATTCGTTTTGATCCCTAGAATACGATTTTCCTTGTACGTTGAGCGATTTTTAAATCGATCAGCCCTAATGTCTATATTTCCACAATGTTTGGTCAAAAAAATATGCAGTTTGTAAAGAAAGGGTTAAATTGGGAAAATTTTGTTGCAAACAAATTTTGATAATTTCCTTGGACTTTTAAAAATATTTTGAGGTCGTTCTCGAGAAATTTTTTTAAAAGCGTTTTTGATTTTGGTTAAACCAAAATACTAGCAAATTTATTTTTTAAAAAACGGTGCTAACCTTAAAAGTTTAAAATTTTTAGCGGATATTACACCAATGATGTTTCAAAAAGCTTTTTTTTTTGAAAATGTATCACACTCAGCTTGATAACCACTGTTAAGTCCTACCAAATTTAGGCGATTCTTTGATCAGCAAAGAAAAGACGTCAAGAAATTTCTAAGGAGTAAATAAACACAAAACTTCTTCGTGCTTACTCTTTATATGTACGATATGTAGATCATTTTATACCCTCTCTCTCTCTCCCTCTCTCTCTCCCTCTCTCATAATGCTTATATACATATGTTGTATAATCCTTTGAAATTGCCTTTGTTTCGATTATTATAAATTCTCCCATTATCTAGACCTTCGTCGTTATTAAAAAAGAACAACCGTAGAAAACAACACAAAGAATATTATAAACTTTTTTTGCTTTATTTCAGAAAAAATATATTACGCAATTCTTTTCTTTTCGTTTACCTGACTTAATTGTGATATCAACGCAATAACAACATTTTTATAGAAGAATTAAAGACAGGTTTTATGGAATTCCTTTAGAGCACACAAATAAGTGACATAGAAGGATGTTTAGTAGTAGAAATTGCGCAGTTTCATAAAATGTGTTTGATGAGAAAGATCGTAAAAGAATTGTTCGAAGTTATGATATAATGGCTTTATACACAAGAATTTGAGAACAAACTTTAAACGAAAAGTTTTTAATCATTGGGAGGTTTTAAAAACTTTCGACACACCTTTCAGATAATGGTCTTTCAAATTTCATTTAACCTGGTATTTATTTTCTTCTAGTTAATATGGAGTTAACGCGTTTTTTAATTTTTCGAAATTCGTTATAGTTTGCGTTTTCTCGCTGCACAAAGTTGGGTATTTTAAGAAATGTTTAAGAAATTTGTTTAAATTCTCAATGATTTCGAATGCTTGAGCAGAAAATTAAAAACTTTGTGTCATTTTAATAGTGTCCGACCAAACAGTTCGGCCAAAAAACTATATTTTGTCGGTTTTTTGATATCTAGAGGCAATGATGACAAATTTTGGTATAGGAAACATGTTTGTTGAGCCGATTTAATTCGATTTTGTGTATAAAATTTAAGAGAAAAGCAGAAGTTTAGCTATAAAGTTAAAACTTCGGCCGCTGAACTATTTTCGATTTGGCCGAACTTTCTGAGGACGAACAGTGAATTCATTGCTTAACTACAGACTTTTCTTCAGATTTGACACTCAAAATAGCATCTAATCAGTCCAATAAACATTTTTCCATCCGCCAAATTTGTCCATAATGCTTTAAAATACCGAATACAGACCAAATGCATTTTCTGGGCGAGCTGTTCGGTCGGACACTACATTTAAAAGATCGAATCCTCTTCTCTAAACAGCGTTGCACAGAAATAATTTTTTACGCGTAAAAGGTAACAAATTTGAAAAAAATGTCCTTAATTCGCGAATATTTCAAAAAACCGTAATTCATTTTTCTGAAATTTATTTATCATTTAACTCAAAGTATAACTTGCAAAATATAAAAATTTCAGAGGTGTTTAAAAATAAATTGATTTTGTCCGAAAGTATCTTTGATATTTAATATAAAATTATACTTGAGCCAGAGTACAAACTAAAAATTTTTTATATAAATAGAACATTTTTGGTCTTCAAAGTTTAGTAACGTCATGATGCTTGTTAGGAAAAGACCTAACCACGTGATTGATTACTAAGAAGACAATAATGGAGCAAAATTGATTATTAATAGGTTTTTTGTTAAAGTTCTGCCTAATATGGAGGCTCTAACTTTTCCAAAACTTCGGGTTCTGCTGAAATCTTTAGCCAGATCGAAATACTAGTATCAACCTAGCTAATATGTTTGATTTGCTTTATTTTTGTAAATATACGGAGGTTGAAAGCTCGTTATAAATTGAAAAAAAATTTGTAGTTTCGCACACAAATTGATGAAACTTTTGCCACACATGTTAAAATTCTAACAGGAGATCTCATATTGGTAAATTGCGTACTCAGATTTTCGTTATTGAATTCTATTTAATATCAAAAGGACATTTAATGTTAAATTTCCAAACAAATTGTTTAAATGCATGTACTCATTAAATGATGCCAATATGGATATCAAAATTAGCTGTTGTAATATTTCGGGACCAAACATTCGTTGTTTTAAATAAGTTCGTTAAAAAAAAAAATGCATGTTAAGTGTTTGACTGTACTGTAATACATATATATTGAAATTTCAGCCTTTTAGCTTTATTAGTTTTGCAATATCAAAGAATTTAAATTTCCAAAATATTAATATTATTACACCGTGCAACAGTAATTGTCACATATGTACAAATCAATATATAAATAAACTGCGTTTTCAGTTTTTCGCCATCACATCAAAATTAATTTGAAAAGGACCTTAAAGTTAAAATTTTTCAAAAAAAATTTAAAATACTTGTACTCATGATATGAATTAATTATTGCAATGTGAGATCCTCTGCTTTGAAAAACAAATATTGATTTTAATTTTTTATTACAGAGTTAAAATTAAGATAATGTTCATTGATTAGGAAACAAGTGTAAAGGATTGAAAAGCAACCCAGTAAAAAACGCTCCTTACATGCAAGCAAGTTTGTAGCAAAGGGACTTGAAGTTGTTAATAGCTTTGTAGTTATACAACTATTTAAATAAGGGCGTTTCGTTAAAAATTGTTATTAATATTATGCAAAATTAAACAACAACTATTTTTCTCATACATACTCTTGACCTACATATGAAAATTCGTGGTGTTTTTCGCGATCAAAATAAAAATTTTTGTACAAAGAAAATTAAACGGCTTATATCATTTTTTGTGAGGCGATAAATTTGTTTGCTACACATCAAATAATATAGTATTAACTGTAGTTTTAGCAAATATTAGGTTTTTTAAAAACATATCGCCTCTTCCATGACGTAGTGGTAACAATCTTACAGTGACTTATTTTTTATGCTCTGACGTGTACTCTTTAATGCTATATTAGGGGCATGATAGTGAATATCGACCCCCATACATTTTTCCCTCCAACATTTCACACGAACATACCTAACCCCTATCACTACTCCCTAAAAATGACATTATGTAAAATTTGTTCCTACCGCTATAACTGGCTCAAGGGTGCTCCTAGACAAGTCAAATCTATAAACGAGCCCTAATATTTTTTCAACCCCGAGATACTTACCAACATATTTCCATTCTCTAAGGGGGCTCTCACACAAAATTACATTTTTATAAAATATTTTGCACATAAAAGAGTCAAATGTATAACCAGCCTCCAACTCCAACGTTTTCTAAGAATATACCTACCCCCCATCTTCACTCCCCCCTATCATCACTCCCTACTCAAAAATCATTCTTATGCTAATTTTGCGAGTTTAGAAGTATTTAATACGATTTCCTGCAAATAAGTAAGCCTTGCAATAAAACTCATAACTCATGTTCGGCACGAAAAATAAACAATATTTTCGTCTTCCAAAATTATTATCGTTGCCTATTTTAGGCGATATGGGCGAAAATAGCAAAAAGCTACTAAAATTTAGTTAAAATTACCTTGCAGAAAAAATTGCTAAATTAAGCTGACTTTTTTACTAAATATTAGTAATATAAGAATAGCAAAAATAAATCTTATCTACAGTTTTATTTATATATTGCTCGAAATTAAGGACATATCCCAGTAAAAAACGCTGCTTACATACAAGCAGGTTTGTAAGGGAGTAAGACAAAAAGAATCCCTTACAAACCTGCTTACATATGCTATGATTTTTATATGGCGAATTCCCACTTGGAAGCATTACTTTTGGCAAAGTAAGCAAAGTAAGCTGATTTTAGCGCTTATAAAAAGCTGTGATTTTAGGGCTTGCAGTAAAATCATATTTCATGTCTATATTATTACGATTAGAAGTAAATACACAATTTATTTTACATAAAATTCTACAGACATTAATTTTCTGTTGTTAAAATTTTTGACATATAATATAATCATTTTATTTTTGTTACCGCTCCACGTGCTAGCTCTTCAGAAACAGTTAAATGACTAATTATTTTTCATATCATACTCGATAACACCAAACACAATCGGAAATCACTCGGGAAAATTGGTACAGATTGTTTTTAATACACGATGTGAAACTTTCTGCATTACAACCTGCATCCTTGTAAGGGAAAGCAGTAAGCTCAAAATTTTTGTTTGCTTATTTTTATACGAAAATTATTCGTTTCTTTTGCTGCTTCTCAGTATTATGTAATAGTAAGCACTTACATCAGCGCATTTGTATTATCCTGCTTCTAAAAACACGAAAAATTTTTACTGGGATGTAAGGAAAGTGACTATTTTAACACTAGTTAAAAAAAAAATTTAATGATTTTATGGATCGAAGTCTCAAGCTATAAAGACTGTAAAGCGGCATGTTTGGAAAATTATTTTCTGTAGCTTTGTACCACCTGGAATATGACAAAAAAAAACCCAATATTAGTAAAATAAGTAATAAAAAACAAATTTTACGTTAATAAATTACTTTTAGGAATTGCTGCTTTTGCTCCTCATTCTTTGTGGCTTAGTACTGGAACAAAAGTACTGGAACAAAAGTAAACCCGAGTAATTTGAATACACAAGTAATCAATTACCAGTAACTCATTATTTTGCAATTACATATAAGTATTTCTATAACCCATTCTCAGTTAGTCATTATATTGTATTTCAAAGCAATATAAGAGGTAATAACCTATTGGTAATATATACTGTAATGACCTGGGATTACCATGTTTTTGCTGGGTATAATCATGCGCGGCTTTAGCAATTAAAAAAAACAAAAAACACATGCAATTGTACATCATGGCGTATAAAATTTCCCTGTATATTTATTGCTGAAGCCGCGCATGTTATATTAGTAAATTTATTTAAAATAAAAGTTTTATTTGTTGCTAAATAAATTATTATCTTTAATACACATATTATTTGCAATATAATGGAGTATTTTTTATTTACAAAAGTAAATAGTTTATAGAAAAACGTTGCAATATTATACAGTAAACTTCTACTTATTTACAAAATTAGCACATCTACCAGCGGTTTGAGAAATTTGTCGTTAAGTTAGTAAAAGATCTTGTAAATCAGGTATACTATTTTTCAGCAAAGTTTTAGTTATACTTAGTCAGCACTTAACTGTTTTGAACTAATGTTTTACTAATATTTTACTAATGCTTTAATAATTTATTTTGCTAAAAAAATTGTGCTGATTAGCACATCAATAGTGTGAACGACAACAAGATTAAAAGTTATACGCAGAATGAATTAGATCTGAAGATGTAGTAATGACGAGGAAAATTATACTAAAAAGTACAACTCTAGTAAGACACATAAAAAAAATCAACCATGGAAGATTTTTGTATCTGTTTTTCATACATAAAACAAAATTGTGGATTGAAACCACTTAAATTTTGCGTTTTCAAAGGTTTGTAAAAGTAAATAAAAGACAAAATATAATATTTAAATTTAAAAAAGATTAAATGTGTATTTGTAGTCAAATTGAGTGGTCAAGTTGCAAACAAATATACAGCAGGTAGACAGACTAAAGCGAAAGACAAAGACATACAACTTTAGTAAATTTTTATGTTTCCTTTTTCTTATTGCAAAAAAAGGGTTGTATATGTTACATTTAGTTATTTTTTCGTTTCGTTTCTATAATTCTCTGCGGCATTAGTGTTCCTTTAAAAGATAGCATCATTGAGACAACCATTGATGTAAGTAGTTGAAAGATAATTTTGTTTATGTTATATATAATTATTTCTATATATTTGCAGATATTACATTAATTCATGTCGTCAATGTGGGAGTATGAACATTTTAATATTTTGTAACGTATTGTAAATTATTTTAAAAAGAATCACAAAAATATGTTTTATGATTTTCAGCAAAATAAATTAACTAAAGTAAAAATTTTCTTCAAATTTTTTGAGTTTTTTTTGCAGTCTACTAATATTCAGCAAACATTTTATTAATGTTTAGCAAGGGTTTTTTAATTTCTAATCCACTAAGTTTTAGCAAAACTTCTGCTGAATCTACTAATTTTGTTACTAAAAATTAGCTCGCTGACTTTCAGCAAAAGATTTTGCTGACATTAGCAATTTTTTTGCAAGCTCCCTCCTGACTAAAAATTTGCTGACTCAGCAAAATTTTTTGCTGACTTTACTAACTTTTTTATTTGAGTGTATAATTACCACGAAACTTTGTAAACTTTTAATCTATTTTTTGTAAATGATACACCTTTTTTTCTGTGTGTATGTAAAGAATACAGAAAATTTTTATGTATTTATATATAAAATGGGAAATTTGTATCGGTTGACCTTTGACCTCATGTTAACAATATCCGATTTGGCTCTAATTTTCCCCATATCATTTTATGCCGAAGTGTAATCAAATTCCGCCCGGCGCTAATTGAAATTCGAAAAAGTGGAAAAATTACCTAACTTATGTGCATATCTCAGTAATATTTAGTAAAAAAATTGGTTGATTTTAGTAAAGCGATTTCCATTAAAAGTTTACTAAAGTTTTACTAAATTTTAGTGACTTTTACACATTTTTTTACTACTTTTACTTTACTAATAAATTACACGCTTTGCTAAAATTACCACAATTGCACATTGGCCTTATATTAGCAAAATTTTCTCTAGCAATTACAGATTTTTCTGCAACTTTTACAGACTTTTTTATTTGAGTGTACACGTGTTCCACAAATAGACACATTCTTATGTATTATATGTATTCATAATTACATACGTATACTCCTTATGTAAAAGACCCTTATTTTACATAAACCTAGTTCAATATGACACGATGCGTAGCTAAGTAAATAAACCTTTTTTTTGTCGTTGTTTTGTAAAATTTTAATTTCCCATACTCCCCGAAAGATCCAATCATATAACGGCTTTAAAACCTATAAAAGATGGTTGCTTCTGGAAAAATAACAAAAAACCTTAGAGGGTTCTGTATACAACATTAGATGATTTGACATTCAAAGAGAGAAGGAATCAAATGGAAGAGAAGGGGTAGAAGGAGGATAAATTCTATCCTAAAGGGTGTAGTAATTTTATTTTCCACGGCACACAATGTGTGTGCACTGAATAATTACGGAAGAGGAAATAAAAAAAGGCAAAAATAAAAAACAACTCAAACTCTTAATTAGAAAAAGATGATTTTAGTAAAAGGTTTTAAAAAGTTTTTGGGGTCTTTTGTGGATTGTTAAGGGGAAACAGGTGGTGAACGGAATGTCTAAAATAGAAATGACATTCTGATATATATTTTATGAGTATTTATGTTGTGTATATAAAGCGATATATAAAAGGGAATTTTGTAAAATTTCAATAAACGAAAAAACGGTATCAAATAAAATGGCCTACATTCCCACATTTGCAAAAAAAATTATAAATGATTTGAAATACGTCAAAAACAATATGAAAGGACGTGTTCTTTGAGAGCAGAATATTTAATGTGATTAAATTTGTTAAAGAGACATATTTTTACATTCAGAGCATTTTCTCTTATTCAAATTAAGTTTTCAATATTTTCATGGAGAAACTCTATAGAGGATTCTTTTCTGGGCCATTTTTTTCTAAAGAAAATCTAACACATTTTAATCCTTAAACCGGTCTAAGCTTTTTTGCACTGAAATTTATAACACGTGTTTGTCATGCCATGTTTAAAGCACTTCATCTTTTCCCACCTTACATCTCTTCACTATCCGCTTTCCATAGGAAGCAATACATTAATTAATAGGAATAATTTCCAGTGTTGCTTGTCTTACAAAAAAAAAAAAAAAAAACATTAATCTACCAAATTTTTTTCGTTGCTTACTTTAGGCGATGTGGGCCAAAATAGGTTCAGAGCGAATCTTAAAAACTAAACCATAAAACTAAATTAGTTTAGGCCTAAATTATTTTTCTTACCAATATAAACCTACAGTCCACAAATCATACTTTTTGTACTTTTACTTAAGAAGATATGGCGATTTTCGTCTTTCGAAAAACGCGAAATTAAGCGAAAACGCATCTTAAATTCAATATATATTGATCACACTGAAAGGTTATGCTACTACTACTACTACGAAATATAACATTTGTTAAGATGATATTCTTTCGAGATATCCTACTTTAATCCTGTAAGTCCTTGGACTAAAATAAAAGATTTTTTTAAAAGCATACGTTTTAATCTAACTTTCTTTGTAGTATTAACTAGAGTATTCAAATTACTTGGGTTTGCTTTTGTGCGAGTAAACGAGTATCTAGATTTTGAGGTTTTTAACTTACTCGATTTATTTTAACTTACTCGATTAACTCGAGTAACTCGAATAATTTCAATAGTTTTATTTCTTTAATTTTTCCTTAAAAATTCATAGTCAAACAGAAAATAAATACAAAATCAATCAATCAAATGTATTTTATCAAAATTAAAAAAAGAAGTTGGGTAATTAATTTAAAATTAGAAAACCTTCTAAAGTAATATACAATTGAGGTGTTTTACGTTTTTTTCTTTCGTTTTTATAAAGTTTGTCTTTAGTAATATAACTTATAGTATTTTTACATATATCAGAAATAATATGGGCAAAATATTTAGTAAAAATTATATAATTTTTCTTTTATGTGATTAATTTGAATGTAGATCCGAATGAAAGAAAAGAGCGAACGACACAATCCAAGCTGTAACATCAAAAAAATTATGATGAATTAAGTACAATTCGATTATTGCGAAAAACTTTAGCACAATCTAACAGTTTTGCTATTGGTGCGATCTTTTATTTTAGTTATGAAACTCCATCATCATATTTATGAAACATTTCATAAATATGAAGAAGCCTCTAATCAATTTTCTCTTTTAAACCAATGTTCTCTTTTTTGTAATAAATTTTCTCTTTTATTTCTCATCATATTCATGAAATGGTACATTGGGCGAAAATCAATGAAGTTTTTCTTCATATTTATAAAGTTTTTCATGAATATGATAAAGCTTTTTCCCTTAGTGTATGCACCCTATTTTTATAAAAGCTGAGCTGCCAAAGTTTTGCCTTAGGTTACTCATATACACAATAATTACCACTTCAACTTACCCTAGCGTATGGAAATTAGCAACTCTAATTGATGTCTCAGAGGATATTCGGGCCTCTACAGATAAGGGACAATTCATGTTTTTAACCTTACTCGATCATTCCAAAGCATTTAATACAGTAGATCACAATATTCTAGGAGAGGAACTAAGAAACTTATTTGGATTCTCGGAAAACTCGTCAAAGTTAGTTTCGTCATATCTAAAACAAAGTGCAATTATAAAAAAGTGAAAAAACATACAAACGAAAAAAATGTAATTTGCCTTCTCTGATAATTAAATATAAATATATATTTTAGAAACAAGGAAACAAATTCGATTACTTTTACATAATTTGACTAATATGTGATCCCATACATATATATGGGATCACATATTAGTCAAATTAAAATCACATCAAATTTTAAAATATGTACATTGATTTATATTTGAATTTTTATTATTATTTGAAACGTGAAACATTTCCAAACAATTTTAAACGAGTTTATGAAGTTATATCAAATTGTATCAAATTATATATAACTTGATCAAATAAGATATAAACATTTTTCGAATCAAATTATATCAGATGCGATCCCATAATATCACATGAGATAATGTTATGTATGCCAATTTTCGGATCGAATCGGAAGATATGATGGGATATGAAATTATATACATATATATATGAGTATAAGTATAAGTTTGTATATACCCATATCGGAACTTTTTTCATCGGGTGGTTACATTTTGAATAAATATTTTATTTTATTAAAACACATACACATACTTCAGTTACTGCCATAATCTATGTAACTTTTACTTTCTAATTTGTGTAGGAGCGAAAGAGAAAAGATACACAAAATTGCCATTAGAATTTTCCCCAAATATTTTTTGTTTATTTTTTATTTGTTGAACATTTTTTGGAAACACATACACGCAACCTCCCTATGCGTGCTGTATATAAAGATAATATTTTCCGAACATATCTTCTATATACTAATACACGCAATATATACATTTTTGTTGGTATAAAATCATCCATATTGTTTTTTTTTTCTTGATGAATTTCATGAGTGAAAGCGTTACCAAAAAATAAAGGACTTTCTTTTTTTTGTTATTCCTTTATTTGCTTTGTTTAAGGGTTTATTGTTTTTTTTTTACTGGCTTACGCACTTTTTCAGTAAATAGGAGTATATATTTAAAGTGTATACAAATACAGGGTGTTAAAGTAATTTTTTAAACTAATAATGCACTTACCAACAACAGGAACTGAAAAGAAGAAAAAAATCTATATATCGTTCTCTTATATTCAAACGGAGCTATCTACTTCCTTACACATGTTCAGGAGAGTGAAAAAACTGTTTAATTTGCCCAAATTAAAAATATTTGCAAATCAAGCTTTTACAATATCAATTAAAAACTGCCGCTGAGTACCAAGGTTGCCAACTCTTAAACTTTTGAAGTGAAAAAATGGCTAGATTATGGAGAAAAAATTGCTAGAAATGGCTAAATTCGGGAAATGGCACTAAAACTCAATAATTTTAATGTAAACTATAATTTACATTAAAATTATATATTAATATATGTATATATATTATTATTATATACATATTAATAATTATTAAGAATAATGAATTTTAATACGAATTTACCAAAACTACTAATTAAACTTAAATGTTTGTCTAATTTCTAAAAATTTTTGGTAAATTTTAATAAAAAGAAAATTATTTTAAATCGAATGTAAAAATTACATGTAAAAAAAGTTTTGTACAAAAATTGTGAAAATCTTAAAAATTTACGCACATTAATAGTGAATTTTTATCGTTGATCTATAAATTTATGTGTGAGATTTTATTTGTTCGGTTTTAGATCATGAAAGATTTTTCTCTAAATTAACAGAAAAATTATAATTTTTATATGATAATTTACTTTGACTATTAAAAAAAAACACAGAAAAAGTTATTAGACACTAGCATGAATGGAATGCATTTTCTGACCCACTACGGTCTTCATCAACATTCTTCGTGCCATTTAAAGAAATTGGGTAACGTTAAATCCCACATTACTCTGTGTGTTGAGTTAGAATGAAATTTACCACGAACGATTTCTATTTATAGTGTGTTTGTTTTTTCTCTAGTCATTATCATAGTTGCCAGTTTAACTTTCAGTTAAAACTTTAAATGGCAGTTCTCTAATGTCATCATATACTATCCTTCTACATTAGCAAAGCATATCAACAAACATTAAAGATTTTTTATTAATACATATGTCGAGCATATACATTAAACGATTTTTACACTGTACACACTATAAATAGAAATCGTTCGTGGTAAATTTCATTCTAACTCAACACACAGAGTAATGTGGGATTTAACGTTACCCAATGAGTTAAATAGATGATATTTACGATTAACACTAAATGGCACGAAGAATGTTGATGAAGACCGTAGTGGGTCAGAAAATGCATTCCATTCATGCTAGTGTCTAATAACTTTTTCTGTGTTTTTTTCTAATAGTCAAAGTAAATTATCATATAAAAATTATAATTTTTCTGTTAATTTAGAGAAAAATCTTTTATGATCTAAAACCGAACAAATAAAATCTCACAAATTTACGCACATTTTTATGAAATTAACTGCAAAACGTGTAAGAAAAAAATGGCTAGGGACAAATTTAATGGCTAAATCTTCCGTATAGATACAATCTAGCCATTTTTTATGGCTGAATAGAAAATGGCTAAATTAGCAATCTTGCTGAGAACTACATGTAATTTTGTTCTTAATAATTCGTAATATTGGCGGCGTTGCTGTAGATAGCTCCGTATTTTTATTTAAAGTTAATCAACAAGATTAGATAGACGCTTGGAATTGCTTTTATTAATATTAAAAATATGTAAGTTTTACCAAAGAGTATATACAAATAGAGAGACTACAATTCTCACTCCCCTCAGCAACACAATGCCGAACTCGGGCAAGCAAATGAAAACATTTTTTTTACACTAAAAAATAATTTCAACAATAGTTTGTTATTTTCTATTAAAATTAAATGTATTTTAATTTTATTTTATCGTTAAAATTTTATACAAATAAGCATTTTATTAAATTATTATTATTATCAAAAATATGATAAAAATTAATTTAAGCTTTTAAATTTCAGCGACATGTTTTCATTTACTCGGTTCGAGTTTAGGAGCAAATAAAATGAGGGTAAATTGAGAGAGACTGAGGTGGATAGAAACCCCTGGTTTTACTTTTAAAAATAGTTTGTATTTAATAACGGAAGTGATGCTGCAGGTCATTTTCGAAATAATATTATTGAGATATGGACCATGAAAGCTGTGTTGTGCGTTTCGTGAATATTCAACTAGAAAAACGTAATTATTGTTAAGTCGAGTATGGTAAATGAAATTACGCTGGCCACGATATAAAGTTCGGTTTTAAAGTGTAATAAAAACAATATTTTTTTGCTATTAGTTAAATTTATTGAACTTAAATCAACTTAACTCTATTGAATATTCACAACATTACATTATATCGTAAATATATCTTCGCGTATTTTTTTTTAAATTTTTATTAAAAATTTTACAATGCGTGAAAAATGATAAGAAACTGTATTTTAAAAGAAACGAAATCGAATAAAAAACGTTGGCAATAATTTACGGAAAACCGTGTGGGAATCAATTATAGGGTAGCAAATTTTTTTCTAACTGCTTTTCAGTTGATAAATTGATCTCAATGCTAGACATGAGCTATAAAAATTGTATTGTATATTAACGGTTGCTGCATAACATTTAAAGTCGCAAATATCGCGACACGAGTGCTAACTTTAAAAAGTGACTATGGCGCATAAATTCAGCGAACTCGCATTTTTCCAGCTGTGTGCCCTGCAGGTCAACGTTTTTGGTAATTATGTTTTATGTAAATTAAGTTCAAATAGTTATTATTTTCGAGCTTAGATCGCGAATATCTTAGAATAGCAAAAACACATGATTAATGACATGTGATTACTTTTTGGACTGCCAACTCACTCTCTGAATTACTTTAATACGAATAATAACAAATTACTAACTTACTTAAATAACTAGTTAATTTTCCCATTATGTCATCACAAAAAATAATGCTTTACCCATAGGTACTTATTTTTGTCATTATTTTTAATAAACAGTAATGATCTCAAAATATTTTAAAAATCTATTTCTAGATTAATAATTTTTTTAACTCTAGTAAGTACACATATAACTACTTTTTTTTATTATTTTTTTAAGCTGGAATGTAATGACATTTTGTGCAAGGAAGTCATTTATGTTTTTATCTATAAAGTATAACGTATCGAGATACCTCAGATGGTAGAGCGGTTGACTGACAACCTGGAGTCCCAGGTTCAAATCCCGTTTGGGCACATAATAGTGTTTGTAATAGAAAAGTAACAAGTTACCTCTTTATTACAAAAAGTTTATTCTTCTACCCAAACCGTGTAAAAAATTTAGACTTGTGCAGGTCGTGAAGGACCTAGTTCAATTGAACTAGTCTTTACTTTGAACTAGTGAGCTAATACGCAATCTTCAGCTCTTTTAGGTTTTTCTTTAAGTAATATTTCTCTTCTTTATGTTGATTTTGAGTTTAATATTGTTTTTTTTTTCAATGTTGCCAGCTCAATTTTTTTAATGTTAAAAAGAGGTATCTTATATAAATAGTTCGCTAAAAAATTATCAAACAAACGGACGATTGAACGAAATAGTCTAAGTCGATTGAGTTAGAAGAGCGACTTAGTTCATTCAGATCAATCGAACTAGATTGCCCAAATTATTTATAAAATTTTAGTTAAAAATATAAAAAAAATACATTTTTAATAAAAAACTCATTCCATTTATACTTGATGCTAGTGCCAGACGTACTGTTTTCAGCAGTGAAGTTTTTTTGTTTTTGTTTTTTGAATTTTTTGTTCGGGGTTGTTTGTAATAAAAATGCCAAATTAACATATTTTAATCTTTAGTCAATTTAATTAAATACGGGTCTCAGCTTTTTTTGACAAAAATGCAATGGGGTGGTAACTCTTCGTTTTAACTAGGGCAATATGGGTAACAAATGTTTTCTTTTGCCAAGTACATCATCTTTGTATATAAATAATTTAGATTTTTGCAAATTAGATGCATTTTACACGGTCCTCTGGAATATATATAAATGCAATTTTGTGGTAACTCTAATATGGTAGCGGATTTAGTTTCTAGATCATGTATGGATGAAAATAAGACTAAAGAAAGAACAAAAAAATGATCCACGACTTTTTGGCGACATACTCTTTTTTTAATTTGCGAAAATTAACTTGGCAAAAGAAAACATTTGATACCCATATTGCCCTAGTTAAAACGAAGAGTTAACACCCCATTGCATTTTTGTCAAAAAAAGCTGAGACCCGTATTTAATTAAATTGACTAAAGATTGAAATATGTTAATTTGGCATTTTTATTACAAACAACCCCGAACAAAAAATTCAAAAACTGTTTTTTTTTACAGAATATCCTTAAAAAAAGAACATGAATGATCGTACTTGGACAAATTGTATATTCAGTTGGACGCGCCTTAAAAAAACCTTTCTTATGATACCCCATATTGTATATGTTGGTAAGGAAACAGATTCTCAAATTAACGAAACATGCAAAAATAGACCCATTTTCAAAATGGTCCAGCTCACGAGGGGTCAAAGCTGGAGCCGAAATATTTTAAATGTCATCTTAAAAAAGTCCAAGGAGGGTAAATCGACCACTTTTTTTGGTGAGTCGCTCAAATATATGTACATATGTATTTTACAAGACGTAGCGGTTTTTGGGGAACCAAGAGTCTACAGCCATCTCAACCTTTAATAGAAACAAATATTCTTTTTCAATTCTGGATTGCGTCACACACTTTATGTTTTGAGGGGTGCCCGAATTTTTTAGTTCTGAATTACATATTTTGTTACTTTTATGTACTGAATTTTAGGATTTCTTTCAATAAAAAATGTGTACTTTTTTTTCTTAATTGTACGGTTTTTTTTCCCCTCGATGCACTTTTTTTGTCGATTTCATATCTGGCAACCTTACTTGGGGCAATAAGTGTTTTGTAAGGTGTTACCAGAATGGGCATGCCCTTACTAACTAATAACACACTGCTACAAAAAAACACTTTTTGTCAGAACTAGTGGGGGTTGCAGGCCTTGGTGAGGACATACAAAAACCGTTTTCAAAAATTTTGAAACACCCTCAAAATTTTGAGTTATTTTCAAAAAACTGTTTTAGGGTAGGTCGTAGCACTTTAGTACCTCTAAATCACACATTTTTTGACCGATTTTAAAAATTTAAACAGTTTTGGAAAGGCATTCATAAAATATATATTCCAAGAAATGAAATGTATTCATAAAATATATATTCCAAGAAATTAGGTAAGTGTTCATCAAAAGTTTCTCATTTTGAAAACCTATCGTTTTATGCACTGAATTTTAAAGACAATTGCAGCGATTCCTATTCTCACCTTCACCATTCACCTCAGTTTTCGAACCTCATTTTCTCACAAATAATACAAATTTCGAAATTTTTTGTTGTTCAAACGTCTTTACAATTAACAAATATTAAAAAATCACAAATCAAATCGGAACATATAATCAACACACGGGAAATAATGAGATTCGAAAATTGAGGTGAATGGTGAAAGTGAGAATAGGAATCGCTATCAATATATATAGATAAAAACGAGATATTATTTTTTAAAATCGGTTTATATTTGCAAAAGTTACTAAACTTTTTTTAGAGTAAAAATTTTGGGATTGCAGACTTTTCTTTTGGTAAACCACTTGACTTACAAACGTAAATTAAAAACTGTACAAATAGCTTAACCTAAGTTACACATGTATAGTTAAAAACAGGTGTTAATGAAAATTTAAATAACTTTTACAATTTTCATCCGATGTGAAAAATGAAAACCATGTATTGTTAAGAACTAAACTTTCTTTATACGTTGGTATACATTTTTATAAGCTTACATATTAAAATAAGCAATGAAAAGCTACTAAAGTCAAAAAAGTTTATAATTTTCGATTTTTTTGTAGATATTCTTAACAAAAACAATACTTATACTTACAAATGTATCAAAAAATGCACGGCATTTTAAAGCATAATCAGTTTTCTTTCCAAACCCGTTAAAAAATTTAAATCGGACAAAAACTGCTTGAGTTACAGGCCGATAAGTTGACGAACATCACTGAAAACGGTTTTTTTTAGAATAACTTCTGAATTTGAGGGTGTTTCTGAAATTTTTTGACACAATTTGTTATGTACTCAACAAGACCTATCACCCACGCTAGGTCGTTTTCCAAGTTTTTTTTTCACTGTAGCACCGTGTAATGTTTGTAATAGAAAAGTAATCAGTTACTGACATTAATTTCGTATTCCCAAACTTTTTACCGGGTGATAGAAATTTTAGCTGGGTACCCAGCAAAATTTTGGTAATGGGAGCGATAAAGTAATGCATTACTTTGTAATGTGTACTCCTTACCTGTATCATTATTTTCCAACAAGAAGTAAAGAGTTACCGATAATTGATCGCTCATGGATTACCTTGTAATGAGACCTCATTACCTTTTACATTACTTCAAAACATATAATAATGACTTATCATCAATTACATAATGCATGAATTATAAACGTAAAGTAATTATTAATATATATTTTTGAAAATCTATTTATATACACATTACTTTGAGATTTTTTGTAAGCATAATGGTAAGGTGTATATTTTTGATATCACGAACGAAAACACGAAGCACAACAACTCATTTACATTTTAAGCAATAAAATATTGTATGTATCGATAGCTCAGTTGGTAGAGTTTTCGCCTAACTAATTGTCTACCAGAGACCCCAGGTTCGAATCCCAGCATGACCAAATTATTTATGTAATGAAAAAATAAAGTTATTTATTTAATTAATAAAAAATATCTGTAAAAAAAAAAATTTATGCATTTTTTTTATGAAAATCTATTTATAGACACATTACTTTTTCCCACCATGTAACCATATAAGTAACCAGTTACTTTACCCCCTTCAAGGTAATGAGTTACTTTGATGCTCATCGCCTGTAAAATTCATCAGTGAAGTCACGTGTAAAGTAATGCATGAAGCCCTATGGCGATACATTACTTTACCCATGATTTGGTAATGTGTGGTTTTGCTGGGTAAGTCTATTGAAAACAATTTATTTCAGAGACAGGCTCTGTGAAAGGTAGAAAATTGTTGAGAAGTGTAATAAAATTATTTTATTCATTTAATTTTATTAAATATAATTATTAAATACCAAAAGAATTTGTTACTGCATTCAATTCCCCAGGCTTAATCAAATTTTTTACCCAAATCTCTGAAGTTCGACACAATACAGAGTAAATGAAAACATTGCTGAAGTCAAGACAATTTTTTTATTCAGGCCTATTCTCTGGATATTAGTATAAGCCTCAGTATTTTGTTATTTTTAGTTAATTACAAATACTTTTACTGTCTCAAGGGTATAAAACTACTATAAAAAATACAAAATACATTTGGATACTTTACTGTCTGCCAGCCAATGTTTTAGTAATAAACACTTTTCAATCTAAATGAGTTATTATGAAAGTCTTGTTTATTAAAATAAATAAAAATGGAAAAAAGTATCATTAAAATAAAAATATGTTTTAACAACACAACTGAACAGAACATTAATGGAACCACAATATTTCATATCGCCAATAAACTGCATGTACCATGTTTGAATGAAATACATCCAGAAATATGTACATGACTACATGTGCCATTAATTAAAATAAAAAAGGATGAAGATGAAGTTGGAATAATTAAACAATGATCAGAAAGTATGCTGGATTTTGAAAGCCACGAAAAAAGTATAATTATTTCTAATTTATTGTCTCTAGGGAAAGGATTTTACTGAAAAAAATATATCGATATTTTCAAAAAGGGCCAAACACACTTTTTAAAGTAAAAATTATTTACTCCATGTTTTTTATTTTTTTGACTTAAAACACTCTTCACAATTAACTGTCATGTTTGACATTAATTTTGATCTGGAATATCGATAGGAAAAAGTTACATTAATTACTATTGTTGTAAATCAGTTGATATACTTTTTAAGATTTTGCTAAAAAACCGAATTTAGGTCTGAAAAAGACATTTGTTTAGGTAATATATTACAATATACAAATAGTGTTTAACTGATTAATGATATGGCTTCGAAATAAGACCAAACTTATTTAACATATGTTTTTTAAAATCTTACACTCAGGGAACTTCTGCTGTAAATATTTTTAGTTGTTTGAGTTGTAAAACGGTATATTTATTTTTAAGTGAAAAACAGTCATTTGTAGAATAAATTTCATGTTTAACAACAATTGCAGATCATTTAAAAAAACAAACCACATAAAATGACGGTATTATGGTTTTACATTAATTTTCTACAGCAGTTTTTTTTTATTTAAAAAATAAAAAAAACAACCCGCACACCTAGTCCAAAAGTGACTCAATTCTAAATTTTTAATTTTTCAGAAATCGAAAAAAAATATTTGCAACTTTATACCAATTGAAACATAAATAAAATAAATACTTGTGTTTAAACCCGAAAAATAAAAAAATATGAGTTGAGTCACTTTTGAACAGTGTATGCGAAATGTTTGCTTATTTTTAACTGCATATGTGGTTCATTTTTACTACAATTGTGGTTCATTTTTTGAACAGTAAAAAACAAATGACAAGGTTAGTTGAATTTACTGAAATGTAAGTCGTCCTTTCTTCCAGTGAAATTTCATTTGCAGTGGTCTTAGTATTCTAAGTGTACAATTAAAATTTTTGTTGAATAACAAAGTAATCGCCAATTAATTCTGTTAATGATTCAACAAAAAAAAAGCAACGATTATCAATATATTATTTTCAATCCCAATCAGAGCTTTAAAGAATTTAATCAATTATACGATTTTTCAATTCTGTTTGACCATGGATTGATTGAATTCTCAAATCACAATTTTACAAATGGAATAATTTGGTCTCATTCGATTTTATTTTTAGAGAATAAATAATTCAAATAATAATTTTTTTATTATTCGATTTATACAATCACTGAATTCAATCGTTGGGGATTCAATCGTTGAATTCATGCATTGCGATTACATTTTTGGGAGTTCAATTGCTGGGAATTCAATCGTTGAATTCAATAGTTGGGCATCTCACTCAATCGATTTAAAATTTGGAAATTCAATCATCATTCCATTTTGCTTCAATTTTAAAATTTATGAAAGAAACAACAGAGTAATTAGGTTTTGTTAAAGGGAATCTAACAATTTAAAAAAAAAAAGTCAAGAAAACTAAAACATAATAAAGGGTGATTTTTAAAGAACTTTCGGATTTGATTAAACAAAAAAAAACATAAAATTTACACAGAAAAAATTTTGGGCCAAAAATATCTAATTAATCGATTGTTTGAATATCAATGGCCATTTAAACAATTTTTTTAATTGATTCAATTAAAAAATTTATTGAATTTTCTAATATATCCATACAGTGTTAACAACATGTAAACAAAATTTTTAAAAATTTGGCAAACTTTTTTTTTTATTTTATTTAGATTAAATAATCAAACAAAGGTTTAATTATATCAATATATTATTTAATTTGTAAATAAAAAGAAAAAAAAAATCGCAAATGATTAACTTTTAATAAGTTGAATAGTTTACCGATTTCAAATACTCGCAAAATCGTAGTTATTTCACTAGAGTTTGCAACACTCTTTTTGTTGAGATATTCGTGTACGCACGAAAACTTAATTTAGTCTCGTGTTTTATCTGCGGTAATAAAAGTGCACATGTGGATTTAAATAAACCTTATAGAAAAATGACAATTAAACTATTATTTTTGTAAATAATTAAATTTTCAATAAGTGTCATTAAACTATCATTTTAAAGTTGTGTGTGATTTTTTTAAGCAAGCAATTCAATTACAAGAAAAAGTTCAAGACAAGACAAGCAAAACAAAAATTTTGTCTTTACTTTTATTTGTTTTCTTATAATACATTTTTATATTAAAAAGCTTTAATTTTATTATAAATAAAATGTCAATTTAATTTACAAACCTACATTTCTTTTTTTATTTAATGGGGGGCATATAACAAAAATAAAAAAATACGAGTTTTCAATTAAAACTACCATTGTTTTCTTCTCAAGTTTCAATTAAAGTTTTAATCAATTTAACTAAACTTTTTAATTGAGGTTGTAAAGAAAAGCAATAACTCTTTTAATTGATATTATTATTATTTTAATTGAAAGAGTTTTAATAAACTATCTGCAAATTTTTTTAGTTAATACTATCATTTCAGTCGTATGTGCAAAATCAATTAAAATATTAATTGATTCAATAAAATTTTTAATTTAAACCCGTTTTTAGTTTTTTCTGTGTAGAGAAATGTATGAAATCTTTATTTGAGTCGATAGTACGATCTATATAATTAAATGTTTAAAGATGATTTTATGTAAATGTTGATCGCGGCTACGCCTCAAATGGTTCCAATTTTGGCATACTGTATTCAACATATCGACCGGTATCTCACGACTAAATTCTTTAATATTGGCTTCCAGTGCGTCAACCACTGCGGGCTTGTCCATATAGACAAGAGCCTTAACATAGCCCCACAAAAAATAGTCTAAATGCGTTAAATCGCACGATATAGGCGGCCAATTGACCGGCCCCAAGCCTGAAATAAACTGTTCACCGAACTCGCCCCTCAATTTGGCCATTGTTTGGCATACTGTGTGGCATATGGCACCATCTTGTTGAAACCACATGTGACCCAAGACCAGCTTCCCCATTTTGGGCACAAAAAAATTTGTAATCATCGCACGGTAGCGCTCGCCATTCACAGTAACGTTCCTGCCTTCGTCGTCTTTGAAAAAGTACGGTCCAATGATGCCACCGGCAAATAATTCACACCGTGCATTTGTAATCACTCGCCATTCACAGTAACGTTCCTGCCATCGTCGACTTTGAAAAAGTAAGGTCCAATGCTGCCACCGCACTGTGGTCAATATTTTGAGATAGCGGCCAAAACTCCTTTTGGTTTTTGTTCTCCGATTTTAAAGTTATTAGACTCATATGAAAGTAGATAGTAGTAAACCTCGGGAGCCAAAAAATTCGAACTCTATTTCAACTATTTCACTGAGAACAGGGTGGTCCAAAATGGGCTTTTTCAGAATTTAGTAAATTTATGATATTTTTAGTTAATTTTTAAAGTTTAAATGATCATAACTTTTTTATTTTTCAAGATTTTTGGACGAAATAAATTTTGTGTTGTAACTTAACTTATTTCCTATTACTGGTAAAAAAATTGAAGCTCTACTGTTTTCAGAACAATTTAAATATTTTTTTTAAAAAAGGTCAAATTTCTCGGAAATTTCCTACTTCATAGAGCACAACTCCTGTGAGTCAAGCTGAGTCAAAACACAAATTTACTATTTTGTAGTCCTAACTCTCCCCTACATTCCTATATATACATGTCAATGCATCGGGACTGCACTTTTTGAGCTACAGCAATTTTTCTGACCCAAGGTAAGATATTCGGTACAAATGCACGTCATATTTTTTGAGAAGTTATTTGTATGTGAAAGTGGCTATTATGCATATATTTTGATGAAATTTTGTACAAGAGTTCTTATTTACCCAAAAAATAATTCTGTTGAAATTAGGAGAAGTTGGCCCATATTTGGACCTAGTCCACATAGAAGGGTGTATCAAAATTTTGACAAAAATGACAATAAAACTCTCAAATTATGTGGTATCTGGCAATTCATTTGGAAAAGGTAAAAAATGATTTTATTGCCATCTAATATTAAATAACTTAATTACATAACAAGGAGAAGGAAATTCTAATGATGGAAACACAGAAAGGAGATTTTTTTCCGATCCAGAAACTGCAGCTTCTATAACTGGAGTAGATTATGATTTAATACGACGATTCCAAATCATATTAGAAGTTATAGCATGTAGCAAAAAGATAGATGCAAAAAAATTTGTTCAGTATGCTAATGAGACAGCAACCCTTTATAACCAAAAATATTCTTGGAGACATATGCCAACCACAGTTAACAAAATTTTGTTCCATGGGAACAAATAATTCAGCACAATATGCTTCCAATTGGAGATCTCTCAGAAGAAGCGCAAGAAAAAAGGAACAAAGACTACAGATTCTTTCGCGAGCACAATACAAGAAAAATTTCCAGATATTGTACTAATGAAGATCTTATTAATATTTTGTTGTGCACATCAGACCCATATATGTCCAGTATTCGACAAAAATGGAAATCAACCTCATTAGAGTTAGATGAAGAAGCTAAACAACTACTGCAAAATGAAAATCAAAGCTATTTGGAAGAAATTTTTACTAATATTGTTTAATTAATACTAGTTTAAAGATTATAATTTGTTTCTAATTTTAGTATAAATTTTTATTAATACATTTAAATAAAATATATGTGCACTTTTAAATCAGTAGTAAAAGTTTACTTAAAATTTTATCGATGTTGTGTTCTGTATATAATATATCCAAATGGTATTGATATTGTTGGGAATTTCAGTGTTATTTTTCAGTTTAATCCTCACAAGAATTAGCTTTCTTCCAAAAAAACCAACCTTTGGCCCCTGTGAATATTGAGACTAAATAAATGTCAGGGGCCAAATGTTGGCATTTTCTGACCAAAATTAAGTTTAGGAATAATAAATAAGTATTGGTTGTAAAATACGATTGAAGAAAATAAGAAATTATAAAAAAAATACCTATTTAAAATGTCAAAATATTCAACTTTTACATGGAAACTCAACAAAAAATTAAAATGCATTTTAACTCCACATTACTTACGTTCCTATCAGTCGATTTTTACGTTTGAACACGCAAATTGAAGCTTAAAGTCCCTCCTATTGAACAAAACAAATTGCGTAAAAAAATACCAATCCGGTCAAAAGTTATAGAGTTTTGACCGCGATCTCGCGAAATTGACCACTGTGCACCGGCCCATAGTCCACACCGTGCATTTTTCGGGATGCATTGGCAGTTCTTGCAATGCTTCTGGCTGCGCTTCGCACCAAATACGGCAATTTTGCTTGTTCAATATCCGTTCAACCAGAAATGAGCTTCGTCGCTGAACACAATTTTCCGATAAAAAAGTGGATCTTCATCCAACTTTGCCAGCGCCCATTCACCAAAAGTTAGCCGTTGTGGTAGGTCGTGTGGCTTCTTGCACACGACCAAACCACAACCAAATCCGTCCGCAAAATTTCCCCCGTAGTGGAGTAACAGATGTCCAATTGGTGCGAACGGCGCCGAATCAATAATTCACGGTTCAACAACACTAACGGATACAGCTGCGAGATTTTACTCTGTTCGCACAGTGCTGCCAAAAAGAAAGTTGCTAAAAAATCACTCTTTATATCAATTACAGAATTAAATGACTATGAATTTGTCATTATACAAAATTTTTAATTGGAGGAATATAAGAATTATTTTTTTTTCTGATTGTCTTGGCACTCCAAGCTAGTTTTCCCTATTCTATTCTTCTTAATTCTATTAAATTTATTTTACTACTATTGTACATTTCCGCGTACTTTCTTATGATAGTTTCCATATGTAGATATATTCACCTGTTCTTAAAACATAATTTATCTTTTTAATGTGTTTTGTTTTTAGTGTGTAGCATGATTGGTGCTGGTGATGGTACACTACGTTATTTTGACGATGATTATATTGCTAAAGGATGGTTCGAGATAATGGTGTTTCCTGTTTTTTTTTTTTTTTTGCTGTAAAAAAAACATCCTTTTCAGTGTCATTATCTAAAAATGAAAAAAGAAACAACTCCGCCCACATTATCCACGTTTATCAGCAAAAGTAAACTAAAGTGTAAACATTTATTCATTCAGTCAGTCAGTAAGTGTATATATTTTGTCTCTCTATGTATGAGTCCGTCCGTCCATTAATATCTCTGTCTGTCTGTCTGTCTTTACTTTAGTTTATTCCAGTAGTAGTCATACCGATGATGATGATTCTTTTTGTACATATAGAAATTTATTCAACCAAAGACTTGTTATGTTGGAAAATTTTCATTACACGCAAGAACAGCGAAAATCAAAACAATTGAGGTTTTTTTCTGTTTCCATGAATCCATTTTTTTTTTTTAACACAACATGAGCAAACAGTTTGTTGGAATGGATGAATACTAAACTCTAGTATATTGATGTTAAAATAGAAGTAATTTTCTCTAATTACAACGAAAAAAAAAAAAAATTTTAAAAATTTTAAAAGTTTTTATCCATTATTTTTGCAAAATTGGAGGTGTTTTGAGATAAAAAAATGTTTGTATCGAATTAATTTTAATATATTGCTTGTTCAGTATCCATTCAACAATGGGCGTGCCCCGTGTGGCGGATAGAGAATAACCGAATTTATTCAAGTCTCTTTAGGGGAATACTTTTTGTTAGCTGGGTGGATTAACATTCTAACGAAGAAATTGTTATTATCCAGAAGGCACTGGGGTATAAAAAAAAAACAAAACGTTAGCCTTAGGGGGCTTTGGGCTCCCCGCGGATGCAAAAAAAAAAAAAAAAATTTCCCTGAAGAAGTCTTCCAAAGCTTAGACGAAATATTGGAAATAAATAATTATAATTATAATTATAAAATAAAGGATCTTTAGCTCAATAAAACAAAAGACAAAAAAGATATTAATTTTTTTAATTGAAAACCGTTTTTGGTTTTTCCTGCGTATAATTAAAAATAGTCGTTTTAAAAGAGTGTTTTCTTTGGAAAGGGGATAGTGGAGAGATGAAAGGTGGTGAAAGATGAAGGGCTTCAAACATGGCAACTCTGTAATTGCGCGAGATGATAAGTCTTAGAACAGTTGTTGCACGCCACCTGATGTAGAGTTGTCGAATTTATGGAAGCTTTTTTATTTTGTTTCATAGCCCTGATTCATTATTTTACTTCGGTGGGGCTGCGATACATATAAGTGGTAGAAAACTCATACATATTATTTTTCTAAATTGATGTTGTCGTCACCGGGAATCGAACCTGGGACCAACTGTGTAATAGTCCAACGCGCTAACCATTACACCACAAACCACCACACAAATTACGTATAGTAGTTTTTAAAATATTATGAAGTTATATACAACTTGACAAAGGGTGTTTTTATAGAGGTACGGAACTTTGAAATGGAATAAAACAAAGATGAATTATTTAAATTGACAAGAAATTTACTTTATTCGAAAGATAATCTTCTGGTATTATTATTTAAATATGACTTCTGGGAACTAGGCACTAGGCTAGCAAAATCAGGCAATATTTTTATCAACTCTTATCCAATAATATTGAATTATAATAATTCGATACGATTATATATACTACATAAAAATTGTATAGTGATAAAATTTGGAATTTGTATCTTTAATACAATATACAATATTGCATCGCATTCGATCTAATTCTATGCGATTGTATCAAATTCGATACAATTTGATGTATTTTAAATACAATTATATGTTCTCATTTTTCGAATCAGATTTGATAATTTGATGTTGCCCCATATAAATAATTTTTACTTGGGCAATCAAAAAGTCAATTTTGTATATTTTGTTAGTTACGGCCAATTGGATTTTAGGTGACGATAAATACATGCATATACAGACAGAGAAATAAAGTGCCAACCGAATTGAAAAGTGTATTTTATAACTTCAATTAGTACAACGATGTTTACATTAGATTTCTGAATAGTTTGGGTGTTGCAATTAAAATTCAGTTGAATTAACCGAACTTTGTTGTCAAAACTGATGTTTACTTGTACCAACCTGCTGAAATTCGTAATAACACAGTTTGAGTCATAGTAACCAAATTTCAGTTGGCAAATAGCTAATGTTTTCTCTGTGTGTACTATTTGCTTCAAAATCGTTTTTACTTGAATTTTTTAGTCGTGTTTAAGGGTTTGTTTTAAAATGTGGAGCTAATATTATTTTATACATATAAGACCAGGAGTGGGAAGTCTATCATATCATTCCTCTATAGATGGCTTGACAATTTGGGTATATAACAAGTCTACATATTATACTTATGTATTTAAGTAAAAAAATTATCCGGGCTTCTCAGACATAATTTGACTTTATTAATTTTTTTTACAGCTTTCTATTTTTTTCTTTTTTCTCTCTATTTATTTTACTTTTCTGTCTTACTGAAAGGGAATTTCTAGGTTATTTAAGTTCTTTGTAAAAGAAGCAAAACTATTCAAAATATTATCAAAATTTACTTAAAAAATTTACATTATTTACATTTTGTCTGTTTACATAAAGTTTATCCTAGTAAGAAGAATTTGTAATAGCATTTCGAAATTATCAAATGACATTGAATTTTGTCATCATTACCTTATTTTAGAAAAATTTAATTATAAGTTTTTTTTTTTTTTTTGTTGGCCAAATGTAATGCAGATATTTACACATATTCTGCATTCAATCATCATATATTTATAATCCCTATAATTCAGAGATATGATTTTTTTTTTAAATGTAGTCAGTCAGTAGTTCTGTTTAAATTACATATGTGGTTGTTCATTTACATAAATATGTTGTATGTATGTTTTCATGTGGATTTGTAATTTCATTTTGTATACACAAGTGTATTTTATACATCCAGACAGGAAGGATATTCGTTGGTCATGTTGTGTTATGTTAAAATATATAAATGTCTAACTTCTGTCATAACAAAATGTAAAATTTGTATTTTGAATAGATGTTGAAGTTCAGCAAATTATATTTGCAAAATATGCAATATTGTGTGATGATTTTAAAGAAGGACCTAACTGTAAAATTTTTGTTTGTCAACCAAATGCATTTTAGGAAAAAGCGGCCATATTTTGGAATTGATGTAATTTTTTGTGAAAGCATCAAAATTAAAAATAAACAAGAGATTTTATATATTATTTTGGTCATTGGGACGTTTTGACAAATAACTTCCGTTTTTTTTTATTTTTTCAACTTTTAAAGTGGAGTATGAATGCTTAATGCTCAAAAAAGGGAATGTTCTCTTATGTGATATGTTCCCTAAAGTGAACCCTTCGTTTTTTTTCGTGTTGTTTCATGAATATATCAAAACTGTCAACTGTCATCGAGTTTAACTTCCGCTATCAATATGTTAAGAAAGTTTTGACTTGAATGCACACGCTTTTCTTGCTTTTAGTGCATTGTTGCAAAAAAAAAAACGCAATATGAAAGCAAGTTTTAAAGAATTTTCCAAGTCGAATTTTTGTAAACGGTAAAAATTGTATTCATGATTTTAATAAAACTAATTGGCTCCAATAAACAAATATAATAAATACTACAAATATGTAAACAATTACATTTTCATAATGTTCCCCAAAGTGCACCCTTGAACTATTTTATTTTTTCCTAGTTGTAGTATTTAGTATGGTTTAAGCATAACTTTAACTGTTCTTGTCTGTTTTGGAAGCATTTTTCAACATTTTGCACAAAAAAACAAAAATAAAAAATTTACCGTTTGCTTACCGCAATTAAAAAAGTTAGCATTACATATGGTAAGTAACCCTTTAATCAGCTTTAAGCGATACACAAAACGTTTTAATAAACTAAAATAAACTTTAATTTAAATACAAAGTTTTAAGTGATTTTACGTTGTGGTGATTTCTTATTGTGAAAATCAATATTTAGTTGTACCAACTGACTTCAGTCAAAGTAACTATGTGTACACTCAGGGTACTTCTGCTCTTACAATATGTAGTTGTTTGGGTTGCAATACAGTTTCTTTATTTTTAATGTAAATGTCAGTCATTTGTAGAACAAATTAAATTTTTTACTTACCTTGTGGCTCATTTAAAAAAACAAACCACATCAAATGACTGTTTTATGATTTTACATTCATTTTTTACAGTTGTTTTTTTTGATATTTTAAAAAAATAAAAAAAAATGAATTGAGTAAAACTAGTTTTAATCACAACAAAACTCCACCTGACGATAGCTCAGAGGGCTAAAGCGCTCTGTCAAACGTGTAGTGCGAGTGCATGTGGCATTAAAAATCAGTTTATCTATACCACGGTCAGTGATTGCACAGAAAATTTCATATATGTAGACGCAATCGAACAAATAAAAACATAACAAATATTACATTATTCAAAAAAATTCAAAAAACAGGGTCACTGACGAAGGTTTTATACCAGAAACTGCGCAGTCTGATTCAGAAAAAATTGAAAATTTACAATGTAGTAATGATTTTTAGAAAATACACTCATCTTCTCTACCACGCCTTTCACAAATAAAATTAAATAAAATTGCATATTAATTATAGTATTAGTTGCAATTGTCTGAAAAAACCGTTAAAATTGAAACTCAAAAAAAATAAATGTTTGTTCATATTTTACTAACATATGTGGTTAATTTTAACTACAATTGTTAGTCATTTTATGAACATGAAAAAACAAATAACAATGTTAGTTGAATTTACTGAAATGTAAGTCGTCCTTTCTTTAAGGGAAATCTCATGTTTTTAACTACATTTGCAGTGGTTTTTACCTGCATAGTATTCTAAGTGTACATTTTTCATTTTTCGTCCTGAATATAATTTTTCGTCCTAAATATCATCTGTTCATTCATTTTGTTCCCTGTGTTAAGAATTCTCATTCTGCTCGTTCTACATTCCGTTTCATATTGAATCCTGTGTTTAGTTTTCAAATTCCGTGTGCTATTTTAAATCGATAGAATAATTTAAACGTAGCACTGGAAATAAAATGAAATGGAACGAAATGATGAAACAGGGAACTTTACATTACATGTTGTTTTCGGTGTATAGTATTTCAATTTCACTAGTTCCCTAATCCATTTAATTTCAATTAGAGAAATTTTTTTTTACATTTTGCTTCGATCATGTGCACAGAAAAAAAAATCATTCACAGAATGAATTTTTTCATGTATGAATCGAACATGATTTTTTTTTCCCAAAACTTTTTCATTTATAGTATGAACTTGTTCATACATAATATGAAACCGAACCTGAATAAGTTTCAAAACAACTATTCATTCGAGTTATGAATGTGTTCATACATATTACGAAGCATGTTTATAATATGTATGTACCAAATTTATCTATATTATGTAATTTTCATAATAAAAAATATTTTTTTATCTATTTTCCCATTAAAGTTTAAGTTTTTTTTTTTAGATTTTATATGCATAATAACTGCATTTTTATTATTATTGTTTTTAAATACAAAAAATTGAAAATAAATAAATTAAATAATGTACATAAATTAAAAATTTGTTAAATAGAACAATACCACTATATCCCAGGAGAAAATACTCATGATTGCGGATCATAATTAGATGAGTTTTTTGAAACGCTTTACTGAAATGCTGCCTCGAGGATGAGATATCGTAATGACGAATTAATATATTTTTTTGATTTAGAAGCACTAAAGAGAGGTTCTAAGTAGGACATCGTGAACAAAAATCATGGATTATATCAGCAATAAAGCTAGCGCTTCCACAAAATTTTCATTTTCCATGAGTACAATAAAATTCACCATTGGCTTTCGATTTATGCACACTTTTTATTCGCTGTTGGGCAAATTTCTTTGCACATAAAACACTTTTTTTATCTTTTTAAATTACCTAATTGTTAACAGCTTATATATAATGAATATATAAAGTTGGAAAAGAACTATCCGCTTTCCAGCATAATCAGAACCATACCAAGATATAAAAACGTTCGCTGGTTGCTGCGAAATAAAAATAACATATGCTGCACTACTGTAAGGTGGACTTATATATACGTTTTATGCAACAGGATAGAGTTTTGATAAAACGTATATATATGTCTTATGCAGCAGAATGATTAAATGGCGCCCAACGTGGGGCAATCGTGTAGGAGGGCATATTCTAAGAAATTTACAATTGACCAGCTTCAAAGTAATTCATATTCAAAGCGTAGCCACATCCATCTCATCAAGGAATCTTGAGTACATTGTCTAACGATCTTAGACAAATAGGAAATGATATTAGGGATGGTAAATTTAGTTGGAATTGACTTAAGTACTGTTACTGTCGAACTTTATAACAGAATTTTATATGAATCTGAATTTAAATTATATTGTAGACAAAAAAAATCCCTTTTCCAAAGATGTTATTAAATGTTAAGCTTTGCCAAAGCTTATTCACACGTAAACTAATTAAATTTTATTCAAATGCATTCAGTGTTTTAAAATTTTTATAATCTTCTGCCATAAACCGAAAATCAATTTTTATTTCAATAGAAAATGCAGAACAAAAGTTGGCAAATGTTCTAAATTAAAACTTTGCCAAATTAAAAAAAAAAATCCAATACAAGTTTTATCCTCACAGGGCAATGTGAAAATAAAAATTACATAAGCCCAGGAATAAAAACAGGAAAGCGAAAAAAAGACAACAGAAAAAGTTGGCAAAACAAGGATTGGAAAAAAAAAACAGGAAGAACAACAAACAACAAAAGTGGGCGAATATGACATAAAAGCTATTAAAAAGGAACGAAGAAAAAATCGACAGAAATTGCAATAAAAAAAACAATATTTCGTTCTCTATGTACTACAGCGCACACTTGAATTCATGGGCAACATAATGCTTTTGCTTTTTATAAATGACACAAACAAAAGTAAAATTGTTGTTTGCAGCAAATGCCGCAAGCTTAGAATGAAATTGTAAAAGAAGAAATGCAGTAAAATTGCAGAAGCCACATAAAAGCAGCAGGCCATGGCAAATATCCAGCCAGGCTGCCACACAGAAAACAAAAACGAGAGTGGTTAGATGAATTTGTTGGATGAGTTCTGGTTTTTGCATTTTTAGAATGTTGATTCGGTAGAGAGAATACGGGTTCTATATGTAGTAGAAAAATATTTATACTTATGCATAAAATGGTATCTGCACATGCAGCAGCTACAGCAGCAAATTTGCGGCATACATACAGCAACTCTGCAAAAAAAAATTGAAATTATTGTATGTACTACATAACAAACAAGTAGGGAAGTTGTTTTCAAGGTCTGGGTCTGGTTTGAGATTATGTCTTTGTTGTTGTTGTTGTTGTTGTTGGGTGTTGTTGTGTTATGTTGCTGTTATGCTTCTTCTTTCATTTCAATACATATATTTTTTGCAGTTGTGAAGCACAGGTTTCTGTTTAGTTCTGGAATAATGCGCACATGCATGCAACATCAACATGCCACGTAATCGTTAGTGACAACACTACAAGCAGCAAAACTTACAAACAACACCAGCAGTAGCAGCAGCAGTAGTTGCAGCAACTGATATTGATGTTGCTGTGCCACAAGTGCTGCAGCTTAGTTATATCACTGCATTGCAGACTGCACAAATGTTTATTTATGTATGAGAATTGAGAATTTTGTTATGGCAAAGTAGAGTTGTGTTGTTTTTTTTTTCTTTTGTAGCTTTACAACATTCCTGCTGTTTGACGAAGTGAAGTTTAATGTGGAGTTGTTGTTTGTGCCGCAAACGAGCCAGGCAAAAAAGCTGACAGGCAGCAGTGTATTTACCACCATGTTGCCCTTGGACTTGCACTTGAAATTTGTACAAAATTTTTCACTTTTGCTGTTGTTTCGTTAACTTTCGTGTTTTCTGTTCGTGCACATTTTTTAATGCTCAAATGATATCTATACCATCAGCAATGTGGTAGACAATGTTGCCAGATAAATTTTTTAAATTTAAAAGTTACCCAAAAATTTTAGTTTTTAAAGTATTTTTAAGGACAATTCGTACGCCAACTATTGTTAAATATTGTTGTAGTTGTTTGAGTTGTAATACAGTATTTTTAATTTAAGTGAAAAAGACAGTAATTTGTAGATAAAATTAAATTGTTTACTACATATGTAGTTCATTTAAAAAAACAAACCACATCAAATTACTGTGTTATGATTTTACATTCATTTTATACAGTAGTTTTTCTTTTATTTAAAAAAATAAAGCAAATAAATGTTTGTTTATTTCTTTACTGCATATCTGGTTCATTTTTATTCCAATTGTGGATTATTTTTGGAACTGTAAAAAACAAATGATAATGTTAGCTGATTTTACTGAATTGTAAGTCGTCCTTTCTTAAAGTGAAATTTCATTTGATTTTAACTACATTTGCAGTGATCTTTACCTACATAGTATTATATGTATACTTTTCAGAGTACTGGTGATACGAATTTTAAAATTTGGATACCCAGCGTTTTTTCGGTACCCAGCGTTACTAAATTAAAAACGATAACCCTGATTGTGAAAGGCGTGGTAGAGAAGAATGAGTGTATTTTCTAAAAATCATAACTACATTGTAAATTTTAAATTTTTCTGAATCAGACTGCGCAGTTTCTGGTATTGAACCTTCGTCAGTGACCCCGTATTTTTTTTTTTTTTTTTAATTTAATTTAATGTGATTACAGGTGACAGGTCAAAACCACTTTGGGCATTTTATGCCTATTCTAATAGCAGAAAGTTTAGAAACAGGCCAAACTCTATTTCTATTAAGACCGATTTTCTGTTAAAATCATCGCCGAAAAATAGTGCGGTCACTATCACCTTATGTACGCAAAAGTTGCGACAAAAAAGAGGTTGTCAGGTCATAAACGCAGCGTGTATTTTAATACGATATTTTTCGAAAGCAATCTAATTAAGAAAATCCGGTTATAAGTTCGTTTACAAGAGACGACATTACCCAAACGGACATTTAAGTCTGAAAATGCTTTGATCATAATCCCAAAAGAAATGGAACAAAAAGTCCAGAATTAATCTTAATCCGTTGGGCAATTAGTCATAACTTGGAATTTTTGAGATTATGCCTGAAATACCGAAGCCAATCCGCAGTCCAACTTTGCAAAATATCTTTACTGGATTTATTAGACGCAGAAAACAGACACGTTCGTGGCTACCGTATTTGTTGACAATAAAGTGTTTTAATTATTTCGACAGAATTTTTCGGTTGGATTGAATCAACAAAAGTTCTGACACGACAATAGACTTTCGAACTCAAATTATTTCAAGTATAGAAATACGAAAGTTTTTTTTTTGTTAAATTAATTTTGTGCATTGCACAAATTTTTGTAAATGAAGCACATTTTTTGTAAATTTATGTTTGTTCTCTCAATTTTTTTCCCTTTCTCTCAATATTTTTGATTTTAATGTGTTTCGTAAATAAAATACTTATTAAAATAACGAATTTTACGTAAATAGCACGAAATGTTTGTAAATGTTTTGCATTAATCTCTCCAATCCAATTTACTGATTATGTCCGTAAAGGCAATGTCCGGGGCATACGCAAACAATTCTAGTTATTCTCAAAATAGTTCGAGAATATTACAGTTTTCTGGAAAAAGCAACTAAATCTTAAAAGGGAACTCATCCGGGTGAGACTACCGATTGTGCTGAAATTTGGATATGCGATAGATTAGAAGAATTTAATAAATCTGTAGTTTTTCGTTTCGCCCAATATATTTATTGGATAAAAGGTCAATTAAAAAAATTGTTTAAGATTGTTCTTCCAAACATACCGTAGGTATTTGGGTATATGATGAAGGGCAATTAAAGAGCTATCATTAAATGTGCAAAATGGAACAGTTGTGTTTAAATTATCATGATCGCACAACGCATTACAGAGAAAATTCGTTCTTCAGTCGAACAATTCGTATGTGGAACAAACTTCCCGCAGAAGTCTTCCCTGTTACTTACAATTTAGAAAAATTTAAATCAAATATTTCACAAACATTACTCCCTCTTTCCTCCTTCCCATATTTTCCTGATCAATACAATGCACTGCATGAGTAGGGGGCATGCATTTGGTCAAATTAAAAAAAAAAAAAAAAAAACTTCAGTGTTTTGTTAAAAAAAATGAGTTTTTCATGTGCTTCAAAAATATTATTTGTTTTGCCACTTATTTCGACCCACTAAGTTTGAGATTGGAACGGTAAGAAATTTCAGGTCTATCAGAGTTCACCGTTTTTAAAGACTTTTTTCTCCTAAATTATCCCACGATATGGCAACTTTTAGTCATCCTTTTCATTAGTATACATCTCTAGAATAAATACAACTTTGTATCTTTTATGTTGGGAACATTTATTTAATACTTTTGCCTATTCATCATTTCAATATAAGTATGGGTTAGAAGTTAAACCAATCGACCGTCCGACCGTTTCATTCTAGTGTCAGTCAGTCTCTTCAGCTGTCAGTTGGAGTTCTGATGTGAAGTCAGTCGTTTAGTTAAGCTAAGTTTAGTTCAGTCAGTCAGTAGTCATGCAGTCACATCATGATTTTAATTTAACTTATTTTTTTTTTCATTCGTTTTTCGTCTTTCTTCCTCCCATACTTGATAGTGTTTTCCAGGGTTTTGGTTAAAAAAGGGGGATTATGGTTTTTATGCCTCTTGCTTTCTGTAATAATGTTCTACCATATTTTTTTTTTTTGTGGCACAAAAAGTCTATGATTATGCGAAAAGAGACAAAAGAAAGAGAGTATATTTCGAAATTTTTGGATTTATATGAAAACATGGAGTTTTCGATTGTATCTAATGGTTACTCAAGTGTTTATAAGGTAAAGTTGCATGAAGTTTTATATAATGTTGGTTCGTTATGTTGGATTTTTGCTTTCTACCCCCCTACTGCAACTCTTTCTGTATTTAATGTTTTATGTTTTGCCTATTTGTCGTTATATAATGTGCTAAAAATTTCATTTTCATGCATAAAATTTTCATTTTCTGAACGAGATTTTTAGGGCGTTATACATAGGTATGTTTTTATTATTGTAATTTGGTAAAATTTTTAAATTATGTGTCTGTGTTAAGGTGGGATTTTTAACAGGTCAATATTTATCACAAATTTCATAAAGAATTTGATTATTTCTAAAGTGAAAAGTGGCAGCTTTTTTCTTAAGGACATTTCCTTACCCAAAATTTCATATTTCGAAACTACTTTAACTTCTCTCCCCCCAAATGGGCCAACGAGCTTTCAACCACCGTATATTTACAAAAATAAAGAAAATCAAACATATTAGCTAGGTTGATACTAGTATTTTCCTCTGGCTAAAGATCTCATCAGAACCCGAAGTTTTAGAAAAGCTGGAGCCTCCATAATAGGCATCATCAATGTTGCACCTTTCTTATCTTCTTACGAATCAAACACATGTATAGGGTCTTTTTCTAACAAGCGTCATGACGTTACTAAACTTTGAAGACCAAAAATGTTCTATTTATATTAAAAAAAATTTATTTTTTACTCTGGCTCAAGTAATATCTTTTACAGTTTTATTAGGTTTTTATTTTTATATATATCGAGACTATTTTTATGTTATTTTCAATTTATGGTTTATGTCCTCGATGACTTAGCGAAATTTTATTCTAATTGAAATTCCACCATGTTTAAATATCGCGAAATTCGTCAGTATTCATAAAACACAGACGATATTTCTCGGCATAGGGCAAAACATGACAAGAAAGATCCAGTAGTTCGGCATTTGAAGACATCGAAAATAAATTAAAGTTTATTTCTGAGATAAGTGAGCTCCATTAAAACCATCCTATTTCATTAAGCTACACAATAATGTGGTTTCACCACAATCTTTAATTTTTAAACGATGGGACCTTGTTAGGCTACTTTAAATAATAATCCTTAATTCAATCATTTGTATCCACCATATATAACCCGTATTTAAATTAAACATCTTTTCCCATTTGCTCAACATTTGAGCCCAACATTTACTTGGCTATACATGTATCGTAGTAGTAATTACAATGTGAGACGTAATAAAATGAAAACTTAAATGTATGTTGGCTACAAAATCCGCAACGCATTAATGATGATTATGTTGGACTAAAAACATGAAGTAGAAGTAGGAATACATTTACCACAATTATAATGATGTGAGTGAGTGAATTAAGCCCCACAGGAAAAAGTATTAAAAATGTGACAAAACTACAAAATTCTTTTTATATAAACATTCATATGTACAAAAGGGGTATAACCAAAATTTGTGCTCATTGAAAAAAAAAAAAACTGAACATAAGATCTAGTTTTTACTTTTTCCCAAAAGTATACTTCATATTAAGTCAAAAATACTTAGACTCCGAATATAACAAAAAAACCGGGAAGTCGATACATCTCCAAAGTTAGTACTTCGCTTTCTAAATAAATCAGAAGCCCATTTTTCGAATTACAATGCGAAAAATTGTTTAAAAGTTATAAACCTAATATACTTGCTATGCATACGAGGAAATTATAGAGAGATGAAAAATAAACAAATGGAATTGAAAAATTCAAGGCTAGAAAACATAAAAACTAGTTTTTGGATAAGGGAAAAAGTGATTTTGAAAAGTTATCGAATTTAATGCAGCATATATTGTCGTCAAACAAATAACTACTATTGGGATAAGCTTTCCAAAAAACTTTAAAATGGAGAATAATCGGGAAAAAATAGGTTTAAGTTGATACAGATAACTTAAGTTCAGGTTCACTATTTTCCATTTCGTTTCCTGTGTCGATTGTGTTAATTGCGCTCTCTTCCACTTTCTGTTCCGTTCCAAAAAGGAGTTCCGTTCGCCAGTGATTCTCAATTTTTTAATTTTCTTTCAGTGGTCAGGAGGCCCATAGAAAAGTGGTCCAGTTTTGTTAGTGCGTGAGTCTCTGCGTCTCCAGGTTCCTGCAATAAGCTCTTCATAAAGAATACACAGAAAAAATTATCAACCTAAAATATCTAATTAAAGCTTTGATTTGAATTAAATTTGTTTCTAAACAAATATTTAATTGAATCAATTAATATTTTAATTGACTTTTAAATATATGAATAGATATTTTATTTTAGACTTAATTCTCAAATTAGTTTTTCATACACTATATGCTTAAATAGAAAATTTTCAGTATAAAATACCAAATGAATTTGAAGTTTACAAACAAAACAAGCACACATACAACCATACAAACAGACGTAGCATTACAAAAAACACACATACCAAAGTATCGTTAACACACATTTTTGTGAGTATCATATTTTTTGTAGAAGTTATTTATAACTTTTTTTCCTTTTTAATTTTCAATAAAAGTTTTAATTGATATTATCATTGTATAAGATAACGATTTCTTTCCTAGAATGTTCCTGCATGCGCGGAGCGCATAAAAGTCTATTCACACAGAATTATTTTCCACTTTCCCTGCTCACTGACTTTTTACCTACCAAAATGTGGGTCCCAATGTAAAACTAAGAGTACACACCAGTGCCGATGACGGCTGCTTCATTTGCAAACACAAATTTTATTTTTTTGTCTACTCCGCCCTTAAGCATAGTATTGAGAATATCGCTTATTTACTTCTTGAAGTAACACCAACTCAAAAAACATGATTTTTGAGTTAATGACGCAGAACTTTTCGTTATATCACGTATTATATTGTGTAAAAAAGTCGTATTGATATCTTGTATACTCACCTTTTGAGAGAAATTATATCGTTATTTTTTTTTTTCAAGGTGGAAGTAAATTGAAAACTTTAAGCTCGTTTTCTACAAAATCAAAATTTTTGAGTTATTACGTTATTGAAGTAAAATTGCTCAATGTATGGGCTATTTTCTGTCCACCAAAAAAAAGAGTCACAGTAGAAGTCCAATTACGAACTCGAACCAAACATCTTTTTACGTTATAGGGTCGGACAATTATAAGCTATCTTCTCAATGCTGTGTGATTTACGTCTGAAGTAGTTGTGGTCAAATTGTATGCTAGTCGCATCTTAATTTAAGTACCCAGAGACTACACCGACTAATCCGAGCTGAATGGCCACGCAAAATCAGCAATTTTTGAAATTATTCGGTCATCAAAAAGTTCTCGCAGAATCGACCTTGTGTATCTAGCGGTATGAGCTGTAGCTCCATCTTGCTGGAACCATATATCATAATTATTGAGAACTACCGAACGTAAACAATTTTCCAACATGGTCCGATATACCGCCCCATTTTTTTTTTTTTTTTTTTTTTAAAGAGAAGCAACATATATCATAATTATTGAGAACTACCGAACGTAAACAATTTTCCAACATGGTCCGATATACCGCCCCATTTTTTTTTTTTTTTTTTTTTAAAGAGAAGCAACACTCAGGAAATTCTTCCTATTTATTAATGTGTTGCTTTCTTTGGAAATTGCATAGTGGAGACATGAAAGGTGGGGAAAGATGAAGGGCTTCAAACATGGCAACACTGTAATTGCGCGAGATGATAAGTCTTAGAACAGTTGTTGCTCTCCACCTGATGGAGAGTTGCGATAAAAAATATGCACCGATAACTTTATCAGCCATAATTACACAGCAAACCGTATATCTGAGAGGGTGTAATTGTCGCTTATGCACTGCCCTAGGATTTTGGGTACCCCAAATTCGGCAGTTCTATTTATTAACATATCCATTTAAATGAAAATGTGCTTCATCGCTCTTAATGAGATTAATCAAAAATTTGTAATTTTGTCTCCCAACTAAAATTACTCAAAATTCAATAATTTTTACACTTTCTGTAAAAATAAAAAAGTTATAAGCATTTCAAATCAGTTGGAAGTTGGTCCACCCAGTATTTTTTTTTTTTTTTAATGTAATCCCATTTCCCAAATCGGGAATTGGGCATCAAATTAAATTTATTTCAAAAACATATCGTAGGCCGAGAATCGTTTTAATTTTAAAAAATCAAATGCTAGATACTTCGGGTATCAAAACTATTTGATTTCTCAGGTTATTTAATCTTATGCACAAACATTTTAAATCATAGAATTTCATTCTACCCGTTGAACTTGAGATTGGGCCGCAATGCAAAAATTCCCTTAATTTTTACCATTTCGTTCTTCGTCTTTAGTGCTTTAATTTCATTTCGTTTCCCGTTTCCAATGGAAAAATGTGAAATCCCTACACAAATATGTGTATGTATAACTTTCTCGTGACAAAACTATAAGTTCTCTATATTATATTAAAATTGCCGCTAAATCAGAGTCTGCTTATGAGTCAACATAAGAAATAACTTTTCCCCTAATCCAATCAAATTAAAGCTTATAACACACGAAACTTAAGAAGGCAAAACCTAACTATTTTGTTTTTTTTTTCAACTAAAACCCAAAAAAAGTAAATATGCCTTAAAACACACACAAGCAACTCAAACAACATGAATAGAAGAGATCCTCAACCCACTTGAATAGAAGAACCATAGAACCATGAGAATACCATACGAAGAAAAGGAAGCCATAGAATTCACGTAAGCAAACATAACAACGCAATATGTATTCATCATACCACATAAAACAAAAAAGCTTAAAAATATTTAACTTCTACTCACACTAGGTAAGTATACTTATTCCCGACATAGAACATAGAATAAAAAGTAGAAAAAATAAAATATATTTCAAATTGTTTTAACATTTTCTATCGAAATATGTCTGTATGGATGGTATATCTGATTGTATGTATATCTTTGGGGAACTATAGTTATAGAAACAAAAAATCCCTTTTACTTTTACCAATACATTAGCAATGCCTGAACAAAAAAAAAAAAAAACCTGACGTAATTCTATAAAACTTCACTGTTTAACTGCAAAACTCTAATTTTTTATAACGATTTTTCTTTAAGTTTTCCTTTCTATGCAGACGAAAATTTATGTATCCAGCGAAACTTCAAACACGACGATTTTAATACATTTTCATGGTACTCGTACAAGTTGTTTTTCCACTGTGTGTGTGTGTGTTATATGCTACAAAAATATTTTCAAGGCCCAGTAGCATAGAAATTTCATGATCAAGAACATGGAAAGTTTTTTTTTTTTTATTGCAGTATTTTGTATTTTATCTTCTCTCTATTACATACAATGCATAGCTATGAAAGTATTGAATGTTGGATCGATTTGTAAATTTAAGATAGAATTAAAAGAAAATAAACCATTTAGCTAGCCTGGAATTAAGGATCGCTTTATTTTATTAAGTTCGCTGTATTTTGATTGCCCTTCCTTAACCGTTTCATTCAATGAACTACACATGTAGTCAAAACTGAAATTTATTCTACAAATTACTGCGATATCACTTAAAAATAAAGCTACTGAAGTACTACTCAAACAACTGCAAACATTTACAGCAGAAGTTCCCTGAGTATCATATTCTTTCGATCATAAGCCAAGACTTGTAGAGGTTGAGGTCAATAGGCAGATTATGAATAATATAATTTGGCGAGGTTCCGGGAAACGATTTTGGTAAGAAAAGTATTTTAGACAAATTTTTAATCTTTTTGACTTTTTTGAATTCAAAATTTTTATTTTGAGGTCCCATTCTCCCTCCCCCTGGATTTGCGTCTGATATACTTAATCTGGACCTAATGCCAATCGTTGAAAGGGGTAGTCTTCGAAAAATCTATATTTCGGGCATGATTATCTAACTTAATGGCCCCAGAAGTCTCGAAAGAATTTAAGGGTCTTGGCTATCTTAACTGGTGCAATAGCTACTAAACACACAGGAAAAAACTTTGCCATTTGCCAACTAAAACTCGGTTACTACAACTGAAAGCGGTTGGTACAACTGAATATAAGTAGTCACAACGGAATTCAGTTAACACAACTGAATCTTGATATATATTATGTCCTGTGGTTCCTATTGGGAACAACAGGACATAATGATATGATGATATTCTCTTCACTTCTCCCCAGCTTTAATCAGTAGATATGACTTCTATATTCAGTTGAAGGCGCCATGTGTGAGACGGTCTGCCTACTCTTCTCGTCCTACCCTGTGGGTTCCACTCAATGGCGATTTTAGCAACGTCACCTGGAGGTCTGCGCAGCGTGTAACCAGTCCAACGCCATTTGCGATTCATTATTTCTATATGGATTGCCCGCTGGTTTGTTTGTCTCCAAAGATTTCCATTGGATATGGAGTTAGGCCAAAAAACTTTTAGGATTCATCGGAGACATCGATTAACAAACACTTGTTGGGAGTTTATCTCGTGTTCTGTTGTGTTCCACGTCTCGCATGCATAAAGCAACACAGATTTGACGCAGGAGTTAAAGATGCTTATCTTAGTGTACCTGGATAATGCAAAAGATTTCCATATCGACCGGAGGGTACCGAATGCTTGGTTGGCATTAGATATTCGGTACGCAACTTCCTTGTTGGAACCACCTGTATTTGTTAAAATGCTACCCAGGTAGCAAAATTACGTGACCTCTTCTAATTCAATATTTCCTATGCGAAATTTGTTACTGTTCACGGTATTGCAGCGCATTACTTTACTCTTGCCAATGTTTATTTTCAGGCCAGCTGAATCTTGATTGCAACACTTAAAATATTCAGAAATTACATTTTAATATGAACTAACCGAATTTATTGGTTGTAGCCACCAAAATACATTTTTCAATTCGGTTGGTAGTTTATTTTTCTGTGTATATCCTTACTCATAAGACAACTCCGCGTTGAAGCTTCTGAACTGACAAGGGAAGTGTCCCGATGGGTTCTATCCGATCTTAATAAAATATGGATATGGAATAAAAAAAAATAAGGCATAAGTATTTTTTTAGAGGCCCAATCTCATGTTTAGGAGTTAAAAAGTAGGGTCCAAAATAAACCCATTTTTCTGGATTTCCGCTTATTTCGAATTAGTTCAGTGCAATTTTCTGCAAACGGTAAGAGCTTTTGGACACACATTAACTGGTATACGAAACATGTCCGGTAACTTTCAAGCTTTTTTGTTATTCAAAATATGTGTTTTAAGTAGAGATGTCACGAATATTCGGTTAATACTATTCGGCATGTTTTTACTATTTGGCTGAATAGTTATTCTATTAGTTAATAGTAGAACTAAAATTAAGAAAATCAAGTTTTTCACAAAATAGTTTTCTTTAAAATATCAAACACTGCTGTTTGTACTGGTTTGATATGATTTTTTAACATAAAAAAATGTTATGGTTCTATTTAATTCTGGCTATGAAAATTAATGAAATAACTATTCAGCAACTATTAGGTATTCAACAAAGTTCCTAATACACTATTCGTGAGATCCCAAGTTTTTAGTGATATTAAAACTGGCGTTTTATAGTAGGATTAAGCTAAAAGTCAAGTATATTAATGCCTATTAAATTTAATTAAGAGGGTGTCTCAAGATTTTACTGACATTCGTAATTGTATGGCTTTTATGCGATTTTTTCCGAAGAGCTTTTTAATCCATATTTTAAAAAAAAATAAATAGCAAACCTGCGGCACTACATAGGCAATATTGGTATCAAATTTGTTTTTGTTTTCTCGAGTACATCAAAGCTGCGTTCAAAAAAATCTGAATTTCATTAGTTTCAGACCCTTTTCCAAACAAAGTTGTCTTAAATGTGACCCCAACCTTTTGACCCTTAAACGTGAGGTTGGGAAGCTAGAAAAATACATGTTTCTTTTTTTCTTTATCACAAAATTAATTGTGATCGGAGAGAACCCATCGGGAGACTACTAGCATGATGTCACCTATTTCGATGACATTTGATTATATGATAGCGGTCCCAAAAACCGGTATGCGTTTATATGCGTAGAAACATATAAGTGTGGGTACTCAAATCAAAGGAAATTTCCTTAAGATTTGAAGAATTATATTATTTTTATGATCCATGATACGTAGCGTCCTCTGGAGCTATTTTAAGTACAAAAAGGTTTTTAGTGCTTTTTTCTTTTTGGTTATTTTTGTAAAATTTACTGTTCAAAAAATGAACAGTAAATATGACCTTTTAGTTGCTATCATTGGCATTACCCAGGAGTGAAAGTGCACAATTTATTGGCTTAATGGTGTTCTCCTCCAGTCCGTCAAAAGCACGGCTTCACTGAGGAAAGTTTTAGTGGCTTAGCTGAGTAAAGTTTTTCTGCGTGACCGGCACTCAGCCGGGCTTAGCGGTTTTCTCCTGTGTGAAAGGCAGTTTAGTGGCTTCGCTGAGTAAAGTTTTTCTGGCTTGGGGATTTCTCCTATGTGATAGGCAGTATAGTGGATTCGTAGAGTTTTTCTATTTCGCGAGTTTAGCAAAAAAATTTATTTTGTTGTAATTTCGATGTATTTGTAAGTGTTTTCGAAAGTAGCGCTGCAGGCAAAATTTGTAAACGGGTGTCTAGGGAGCTACGAGCATAGATCCTAAAAATAATACAATTTTTTAAATCCGGAAGAAATTTCCTTTCATTACAGTGTAAACACTTGTATGTTACTACGTGTACCGGTGATTGGCCCCGGCCCCCTTAACCGAAAATGGAAAAAAATATATTTTTTATAGTAATTAAATGTGCTAAAATCCCAAAACTTATTTAACAAATTGTGAAAAGCAATCTGATGTATAATATATTTTTTTAATTCTCCAGGGGACTATCTACTTTCTTTTTTTCTTTTGGAAGGAACGCCCCATAAAGTGCAGTTTAGCTAAATTTTATATTATATTCAAAAAATTATATTTTAAGTTAAAAACAGATCATAAGATTTTTAAACATGTTTCAGAACTTTAAATAATTTCTGTCAGTTTTTGGGATTTCTCCTATGTGATAGGCAGTTTAGTGGATTCGAAGAGTTTTTTCATTTTGCTATTTTATCAAAAAAATTTATTTTATTGTAATTTCGATGTATTTGTAAGTGTTTTTGAAAGTAGCGCTGGAGGCAAAATTTGTAAACGGGTGTCGAGGGAGCTACGAGCATAGATCCGAAAAATAATATAATGTTTTAAATCGGAAAGAAATTTTCTTTCATTACAGTATAAACACTTGTATGTTACTACGTGTAGCGGTGTTTGGTCCCTGGGGGCCCCGGCGCCCTTAACCGAAAATAGAAAAAAATATATTTGTTTAATTCTAAAGGGACTATCTACTATATACTTTTTTTTTTTTGGAAAGAACGCCCCATAAAGTGCAGTTCCGCCAAATTTTATATTATATTCAAAAAATTATATTTTAAGTTAAAAACAGATCATATAATTTTAAACATGTTTCAGAACTTTAAATAATTTCTGTCAGTTTTTGAGTTTTAAAAAGTCTAGATTTCAAATAATATTTTCTAAATTTCAAATAAATATTAAAAAAGTATAAAAAACAAAAATATAATTTCACAAAGTTTATGAAATGATGAAGGCCTATGAAACTTTTGCCCTAAACTTGTACGAAACTCTTCATCATAATTATGAAAACTTCATAAATATTATGAATAATTGATGACACACGATTTATGAAACAATATCATAAATATGATGAAACTGTTTTCCCTGAGTGTTTCTTTGTAAGTGTGTTTCTATGGTTGGTTTATGTGTCTCCTCACACTATGCACCTGTCATTTCAGCAGTCAGTCCCAAAATGTCCCTTCTACTGCGAATATTATGAGATCTGGACTGTTTCCCGTGATACTTCGCCAAGTCTATCTGTCAATTCCGCAGGTACCTTAAACGTTTCACCTCCCTTGCTTTTGCAAAATAGTGCTCAGATATTCCGCATTTTATGGATCCCGATAGTGCTGCAACCATGCAAAGTAAGAGTGATAGTGGAAAGACGAACAGTTTTCACAGTACACAGTTGCACTGTCTAACAGCGGTGGATAATGTCAAGTAAGAGTCCAAGAGACATGAGAACCGTCTGGCTGTCGACAAAAAGGCAATGTGCTTATATACTCCTCTTTGAAGAAGTAAACGGTCGATGAACGGTCGTAATACCTATTGGCAATGCCGCCATTTTTAACTATTGATTATAAGAAAACCAAATTGGTTATTGTTTGGAATTATGTTTTGGGATTATGACGAAACATTTTTCTGTTATAATCCACAAATTTAGAAACAAAATAAATCTTAAATGCATATCTAAAAACAAAATAAATCTTAAATTCATATCTGAAAACTAAATTTTAAAAGAATTAATTCCTCAAAACTCTTGCAACATGCACATAAGACATGATTGTATAACAATATGTATAAAATGAATCCACGTAACGTTTCTGCACATAGACAACTCATAGTGGAGAGATAGACAGATAGACAGACAGACATAACCATAAAGTAAAGTTATGTTGTGGCTGGCAGAGATGGTATAACCAAGCAAATAGGCATTCGTCGTTGTCGTCAGGTTGGTAGGTAGTAGTTTGGCTAGGTAGATAGATTAATATGCTGCATAGACATCATGCGATATTTCTGTTTTTCCAAGTTTTCTACTTTGGCCATGACCATGATTTTCTAGCATTAGTTTTTATATAACCGACATGCCATTTCAATGGCATGGAGTTATGGAAGTTGTGTGCGTGTGTGTATATTTTGTGGTAATCACTATGTATGTAGTGGTGGTATGATGATGTATTCTTTTGGATAGGCAACACAACTCCTCTCATGGAATTCTATTATGAATCGACTACACGGACTACTACTTGGTTATGGGTGTGTTGTTTGTCAGCATTGCAGAAATGGTGTAGTATTATATTTTATGTTTGTGGCTTCCAACTGCTTATGCGCCGTGAGAGCATAATTATGTTACTATGTAGTAAATAACAAATTGGTGTTGAGTTTTTGGATGGTAGGGATGGAGTAGTAGTGGTAGTGGCAGTAGTAGGAGTTGGAGTAAAGATGGTGGGTGCCATCATATACTAAAGTTGTATGTGTCTATTTTGGTTTTTTCTTTTTTATGCCGAAGTTTTCAACATAATGCTCTATATATTGTATATACTACTCGTAGAGATAAATATGTATATGAGTTTTTGTTATTGATAAAAAGTAAAAGCATAAAATGTTTTTATGTTAAAACATAGTTTTCTATTTATTTTTTTTGGTAAGTGAAAGTGGGCTAACCACACCTATTTTTATAGGTAAATAGTTTTTATTATAAATAAAATTGAATTGAAATGTAATTATAATTTTTGGTTAGAATTATAGTGATCAGATTTGAAATAGCGAATTATTGTTTGTACAATGAAAATCAACACTTTGCCACACCCAACACGTTTCGTCGGAAAGGTTTTTCTTGAAAATTATTTTGTCTGGAATGTCTAAGAATAATATTGCCATTAAAACCAGAAATTTATTACAAATTTGTAAAAAAAATTTTATGTTATTCGAAAACTATTAGAGATATGAGCTACTTCAAAAATTTTCGCCAACTCGTTTAACTGTTTTTGTAGGCCTCGTATTTCTTAAGGTTTTATTAATTGCGAGGAACTATGGACATGGTTAGAGTAGAGATACAAATTTGAAGATGCGGCGGCGTTTCTTTTATTATATGGAGATTTGACAACAAAAACCTCAGAAAAAAACCGTAGTAAATTAAAACTTAATTTAATTTTTTTCTTTGCTCTAATACTCTCTTTAGTGTTGCCATATTTTCATAAAACAATGTCACTTTTTGGTGGTGTTCATACACTCAGGGAACTTCTGCTTTAAAAATATGTAGTTGTTTTGGTTGTAATACAGTTTCGTTAAGTCATTTGTAGAACAAATTAAATTTTTTACTAATATTGTAGTGCATTTAAAAAAACAAACTACATCAAATGACTGTTTTATAATTTTACATTAATTTTTACAGCAATTTTTTGTTGTTTAAAAAATAAAAAAATAAATGTTTGTTTATTTTTTACTAACATGTGGTTCATTTTTAATACAATTTTTAGCCATTTTTTGAACAATAAAAAACAAATGACAATGTTAGTTGAATTTACTGAAATGTAAGTCGTCCTTTCTTTAAGTGAAATTTCATTTGTTTTTGGCTACATTTGCAGTGGGCTTTACCTAGATAGTATTCTAAGTGTATAATATGTGACGTGTTCTCCACAGATACATACATGAGGGATGGGAAGTGAGATTTTTAGTTCGGAATCAAACAATTTTGAATAGTACGAACTAAAAAAAAGTTTAAAATTTTTTTACAATAAAAACAAAAAATATTTAAACATTAAAATTCATAAATGTTTGAATTTTTTTAAATTGAAGTAAAATGTATTTAGATTTGTTATAATCTTGAAGACTACTGTTTAACATTTTTAAATTGGCAATAGTCTTATTTTGGGAGGGAAAGGGTATGTTTTTTGAATTAATTAGTATAAAAAAATTCAATCGATCAATTTTTCCATTCCTGGCACACACACTTCTTCACACATACAAGTATCAAAACATCCGTCCCTGCAGCCGTTGTCATTTAATTCGCTTTCTCTCACCGTAGCAGAATCCACCAAAATTGTTTATAAAAACCATATTTTTTTAAGTAACATTTTTTTTTGTAATGCCGTGTGAGAACTGGTAAGAACTTTTAATTACCCATTAGTTATTATAGAGTCTATAATATAGACACTGTATTGTGTATACATTTGCTTCATTCTAACACGACAGTATTTTTGAGAAAATTTGTCTGTGCTGCCAGACTTTACATTTTCGTTTCCGGTCCATTTAGTCTATGGTTTCACGTTAAACGCCTTCACTAAATTAATTAATATACATACATTTAAAAATCAATGATCAAATGAAAAAAAAATTACTTTAGGCTTGCAAGATTTTTTTTTAATTTCAAATCTAAACCAATACAAAATGGAAGGGACTAGACTTCGGAGATACATTCCCTAAAAAAGGAATTTCCATATCGCTGCTTGGCGAAAAGTTGTATGAAGGTTTACAAATGAAACCAATATTTCTCGATTTTAAAACTTATATAGTTTTTCCATGGGGTTTTTGAGCGGTTTAATAGAATTGAATTTTGAGGCTTCATACTGTTTATAAAAGTAGTTTTTATGAAACTTCTTCATTGAGTGAATGAAATTTCTAATAATTAAAATGACATTTCTCTCGAAATTTTATGAAAACTTGCATTAGTTAAATGAAAAGTTTCAATGAACGAGTTCCAGTTCAACTTCATTGCTTCTATGAAAAAATTCATTAAAAACATGCAGAGAATTAGCTCAGTGTATGACGTGTCTTTAACTCTATAAAAAATTATAAATAATAATTCTTAGAACTTATAATAAATAATAACACTGTGCACCAGTGAAAAAAACACAAGAACTTGACTATATAGGTTCGATTGTACTACTAAAAGATAGTAAAACCCTCTAAAGTTTCTGAAAAGCAGTGGGACCCTCAAAATATGGTATCATTAGTTTTTGCCCTAAATCTTAATAAGACTTGGTGCTACGGCTTAACTATATTTGGCAATAATGTGGCTAACAGTCCACTGAACAAATTCTTTCAACATTTTATGCCAAAAAAATATTTTTTTCCTGGAGTTTTTTTGAAAAAACATAGAAAAAAAATATGTTTTTTTCACTTTTTCCAGTATTACTTACAGGGACTGTTAAATTTTTCCTAACAATATTTGGCAAAAGTGTAGCCAAGGTAACGCCGAACAACTCTTCTGAACAACACAATCTGAACATGTTTAGGCACTCTAAATAGCTCATAAAGACCAACGTTTACATTAAAATGTGTGTTTTTGGCTAGACTATACTTTTATTGCAATTTTTTTTACACGTTTTTCTTGTATTTTTGTTAAACAAATGAAAATTTTTTTATGTCAGAGTTAGTTCAAAGTCCTGCATGTAGGCCCAGAGGATTTTAAATTGCTATTTGGCCCGCCCCTTTTTATGGGCGTGGATATAAGAATGAATTCAAATAATAATTAAATTGTATTACTTAAGTGCAAAAAGCATAATAAATGATTTTGTAAACATTTATCGCGTGGGGAAGGTGCCCCCAACATAACTCACCCCCACACCTCCGAAAACTCCTGCAATTTTTTTTAATTTTTTTACATATTTGGGGTATAAGGATTCGACACAGCCGAGTTAAAGTTGTTTTTTACTTTAATTGTTATTGTTACATTTCTTGTGCTGCTGATTTCAATATTTTTAAGTTTTATCGTTCCTGCGATCGCGAACAATAGCATTACAATTTGCGTTTTCCTTAACTATGCAACATGTATCAATTAAAGTTTTGGATCAGGTATAATTTTTTTAGAGGGGCGATATTTTTTACCTAGATAATTTCTTAAATTACAGTTTTATCTCGAAAATTCATTCAAAAACTTCAGTAATCGGAATAACACGTGTGCAAAAAGTTAAAGAAAAACAAATAAATAAATATATTTATACTTAAATTTTGCAAAAATATTTGTATTGAGGTAGTGGATACCTTACCGCCCCCTAAATTTTAGTTTGGGGTTCGTCTTTAGTGAAAGCATACATTAAACAGCAATATTTTGTAATTTTTTGATTGCAGTTTTCAAAAATAATAATTCCAAATTTTATCGCGATTGGTGCGTGTACTTTTTTGACATTCGCGAAAAAGTAAAAACATTTGTCTTCATAGTTTTTCATGGCCTATGCGACTGTGATATGCCAAGTTTGATATTTGCAAAAAATTTAAAAACGTATAGCCCTAATATACATGTACAAAAAAAATTTTAAATAATAAAATATAAATTAAAAAACAAAAACCATAAGTTCGTACAAAAAAAATATTTTTCTTGTAAAAAACAGAAATCCAAATAAAAGTTTAATGGGGTTCGGTCTTACATTTTATCCATCTAGAGGCAACTGCGGGGGCTTTTTGTGGATTTTTTTAGTCAAAAACGACAATTTTTAAGGTGCAGAGTGGTCTTTATGAGCTGTTTAGAGTGCATAAACACGTTCAGATTGTATTGGTATGTTCAGAAGAGTTGTTCGGCGTTACCTTGGCTACACTTTTGCCAAATATTGTTAGGAAAAATTTAACAGTCCCTGTAAGTAATACTGGAAAAAGTGAAAAAACATATTTTTTTTCCTATGTTTTTTCAAAAAAACTCCAGGAAAAAAATATTTTTTTGGCATAAAATGTTGAAAGAATTTGTTCAGTGGACTGTTAGCCACATTATTGCCAAATATAGTTAAGCCGTAGCACCAAGTCTTATTAAGATTTAGGGCAAAAACTAATGATACCATATTTTGAGGGTCCCACTGCTTTTCAGAAACTTTAGAGGCCCATAAAAAGGAATTGGTCACCAATCTGGACAAACCGAGTATAGGGTTTTACTTCCTTTTGGTAGTAGAATCGAACCTATATAGCCAAGATCTTGTGTTTTTCAAAAAGTCTTTTTTTGTTGCATAGCGTAATAAATAATTCTTAAAACTCACAGACTACACTGGCAGGTTAGCAATGATATATCCCAAAAGAAGTAATCTTGGACCGTATGGGTTTGTTTAGAAATAAAAATCCTCATGTAAATTGCATAGAACATTTTTTGTACGAGTATATATCGTTTCTGTATAGGACTATAATTTTGAAATTTCATTTTACTTAATTTCTTAAAAAAATTTTGTATTCATTAGCTGATTCCTGTCTGTGTATTCATCAGCTGATTCCTGTCTGTTTAGAACTTATCAGTTTATTAATTCCAAAGTATTTAAATTAAGTAACTTCGGTAGGTTAAAAATGATTTCAAATTTTTCTTTAAAGGAGAATGTATATTTTAAATTTAGTTATTATTATTTGAACCAATTAAATTGATTAAAATTAGATTTAACTACGTTTGTAAAATATTATATTTAAAAACGAAATTATAGTTTTAAAAATTTGTGAAGGCAAATAAACATTTACCCCCCTTATTCATAAAAATATTAAACATCATTACAAATACATTTTTAGTTAAAACAAAAATTTTAGCCTTAGAACTGTATTTATAAACACAAAAAAAATGATCAACCTAAAATATCTAATGAAAGATTTGATTTGAATTTAATTTGTTTCTAAACAAATATTTAATTGAATCAATTAATATTTTAATTGACTTTTAAATATATAAATACATATTTTATTTTAGACGCAATTATCATATTATTTTTTCATACACTGTATGCATAAATAGAAAATTTTTGGTATAAAATACCAAATACATTTGAAGTTAACAAACAAAACAAGCACACACACACACAGACTCAGCATTGCAAAAACACACATACCAACATATAGATCACACACTTTTTTTGTGAGTATCATATTTTTTTTTTTTTGTTGAAGTTATTTATAACTTTTTTTTCCTTCTTATCATTGAAGTGATAGGTGTAAAATCAATTAAAATATTAATTGATTCAATAAATTTTTTAATTGAAACCCGTTTTTAGTTTTTTCTGTGAACAAATATTAAATGTTACACAAGGTTTTAAAATACGATTTTTTTTTAGGTAATATTCGTTTAATTTAATTTTAAGGCTTAAAATAGGTTTATATAATTTTATATAATTTTTATAAGTTTAGTAGTGTTTTAAAAACAACCCAAATTTTTTTATGTTTTGAGTGAAAACGAAATAAATTTCGAAATATTTTAGACTTTGTGTACTTGAAAAATTCATAGTCCGATCAGATTTTCAGATTTTCAAAAATTATGTAACATCGATGAACTATTTTATGGCACAGAAATATACACACAGAGAAATAAAGTACCAACCGAATTGAAAAGTGTATTTTATTGACAAGAACTTATGAATTCAGTTAGTACAACATTCAATTACATTCAATTTCTGTATATTTTGGGTGTTGAAACTAAAATTCAGTTGAATTAACCGAACTTTGTTGTGGAAACTAAGGTTAAGTTGTGACGACTGACTGAAATTCGTAATAATCGATTTTGAGTCGTAGTAACTGAATTTCAGATGGCAAATAGCTAAGTTTTTAACTGTGTGTATTTTCATATTTTTTCATCAATATGACAATCAAAAACATAAGAGATTAGCTGTGAAAGGCGTGGTAGAGAAGAATGAGTGTATTTTCTAAAAATCATAACTACATTGCAAATTTTCAATTTTTTCTGAATCAGATTGCGCAGTTTCTGGTATTGAACCTTCGTCCGTGACCCTGTTTTTTGAATTTTTGAATTATGTAATATTTGTTATTACATAATGAAATTTTTCTGTGCAATCACTGACCGTGGTATAGATAAACTGATTTCTAAATTCGACCTGACGATAGCTCAGAGGGCTAAAGCGCTCTGTCTAACGTGTAGTGCAAGTGCATGTGGCATTAGAAATCAGTGTATCTATACCACGGTCAGTGATTGCACAGAAAATTTCATATAGACGCAATCGAACAAATAAAAACATAACAAATATTACATTATTCAAAAAATTCAAAAAACAGGGTCACTGACGAAGGTTCAATACCAGAAACTGCGCAGTCTGATTCAGAAAATTGAAAATTTACAATGTAGTTATGATTTTTAGAAAATACACTCATTCTTCTCTACCACGCCTTTCACAATTAAAATTAAATAAAATTGCATATTAATTATACACACAGAAAAAAATTTAGCTATTTGCCAACTAAAAATCGGTTACTACGACTCGAATTCGGTTATAATGAATTTTAGACGGTTGACACAACTTTACATTATTTTTCACAACAAAGTACGGTTATTTCAACTGAATTTTATTTCTAAAACCCAACATATTCAGAAATCTGATGTAAAGATCGTTGTACTAACTGAATTTATAAGTTGTTACCATTAATATACACTTTTCAATTCGGTTGGCACTTTTTTTCTCTGTGTGTAGTATTAATTGCAATTGTCTGAAAAAGACGTTAAAAGTTCAAACTCATAAAAGATTAGCCTTTTCTTTATTTTTGAAAAAAGTTCCATTAAAAAAGGTAAAAAAATTGATTTATTCAAATAATTACTTGGGAACTCTGGATAGAAATTTGCAACAATTTGATTATGCACGATTGTACTCAAGATATTCAATTATTTTAGGATTTATAAAATATTTAATTATCTTTCTCCAGTAAAAAAATATAGAACTTTAACTGTACAGGGTCGAAAAAAGAACACTGTGTCAAAAATGAGCTAAATACAAGGGGGTTGAACATTTGCAATAATAACGGTATTTTGTTAAAAAAAACCAACATGTTCTAAATTCCTCAACTATATTGTATTCTTTAAATTAAAGGGTTTAAATAGAGAAAGTCTTTAATTCCCATAGTTCCAATGATTAAACATGGTAATTATTTTTATTCACAAAATAAAAAATAAAAAAAAACGCAAAAACGAACAAATAACGGTTTATAAAACTTCCCCCTTAAATGCATATCCGTTAATTTAGCCACTTTTTTTTTTTTGCCAAATGAACAAAACTGAAAAAAAAAAATCAATTATGAAATCAGTCATTGTTGATGTTACATTTTTTTTTTTGTGAGTATGAATGTGCACAAAATGCAACAAAAAACGCACTCAACTGTGCAAAAATACCAAAAAAATATGGAAAAAGTAAAAAATAATCGCACGAAAAACAAGACCAGAGATTAATGCATAAAACCCCAATATTAGCAGAGAATACGAAACAAAAAATACAACAATTATACTAAAATAGGAATCCTCCTGTCTACTGGCGTGAAAATTCACAAAAATAAAAAAAAAATGTAATAATTGCGAAAAAACAGTGATGAGACGACACAAACAACAGTAGTTAGTAGAAGTAAAATTGAAGATAATTTTTTGTTGATGCATTATTTGTCAACCGTTACATCCGTTGATGATGGACAATGAACAGCCCAGACAGACACAGCAGGACAGACGGGCAGATGAATGGATGGACAGACAGACCGACAGCCAGCCAGTTAGACTTACCGACTGGCTGACCGACTGGCTGACCAACTTAATGAATGAATGAGTTTTGCGTTTAGTTAGCAGTATAGGGCTAAAAACAAAAAAAACTTCATCATAAGCACAACAAAAGCTTTTGGAATTGTTAATTTAACCCTTTTTTCTCATCGAAGTCACAGTGGGTCGAATTTCATATAATAGATTTATGAATATCAAAAACTTAAATAACTCAGTGCAACATTTTTGAAGTCATTTCTCAAAGTACTTATCGAAACTAACGAGACTCCATTTGGGTTTTGCTAGTTTGGCTACTGTTCGGATTTTATGGCCTCATGTATATTTTGGTTAAAACTTGATTTTTGCGAAGAACATGTAATTTTCCTCATGTCTATATCTCTTTAAATAATTGGAATTTGTTTTTTCCTGTCTTGGCCACTTGTGGCTTTAGACTAGTAGACAAAAAGTGTAAAACACCCTAACCCGAAAAACTGCATCTGGTGCCTCAAAATTGCTAAAATGTCGAAAATTTTTAATTTTTTATAACTTTTTTTCATTATGAACTCTATTATAACTTCGTTATAATAGAGTTCATATTTTTTTAGAACAGTATAATACTGGGAAATACTTTCTTCACATTTGCCAGCTGTATTTTACATCGAAAATTCCAAAAATGTATAAAAAAATGTAGCAAAAGGCAAACAAAATATGAATAAATTAATATTTATTGAAGTTGATACTCTCGGTGAAGCCTGTGAAGTTGATGTTCTTGGTTTTTTCGTTGGTGGTTTAGGTCCATGATCTGAATCATCATCTTTCGGTGTGTCCTTCAAATCTATCGTCCCCCTCGATTTCGGTGCGTGCATCTTCATATTGGGATACCTTATGACTCCACCAATAAACTTCTACAAGCAATGCATCCAGATTTTTCCTTTGTATCGTTTTTCCATAGACATGGCAACTGATGGAATCGCTCTCCTTGTTCGTCCAATTCGGTAGGCAATTGGTGTAAGAACTCATCAAAGTGGTGATGCAGAAAATGTAATTGCAATGTCATAGATGCTTTGATTTTCTGAAAGTAATTGAGCGTTGTTTTCACCAATTTCTTTGGTTCATTTAGCTGTACACGATTCTAGCCCAAAACACCCTCGATTACAGCTTATAGTGCATCCCAGGGTCTCCATTTGATGTTTGTCTGCACGTTCGTGAATCTTTCGTAAGGAAAATTGCATATTCTTCGGAAAAATTAAGTTTTAGCCGAAATATACATGAGCCTAAACTGGCAAATCCCAGCAGCTAAACTGGCAAACCCCAAGCGGCAGTTTGTTAGTTTGATAATTACTTCTGCATACGAGAAGGAGTTTGCATTTTATGTGGTACACTGTGTAATCTTAGAAAACATATTAAGTCCTGGTTCACACATGGCAATTTTACTTGCGCAAGTTTTCTTCCATTCTCCTTTGAACCTGCTTTTGTGTTCACACAGGAAAAGTTTGTTTCAGCAATTTTCGTATATCAACCTGCAGCCAACTTCGTGTTGAAAATTGCGGATGACAAAACAAAACGGAATTGGAATACAGGCAAGTCTGTACCCCCTTCTATTCTCTTTTCCTCCGTCTTCTATAAACTCAAGACTTGCGCAAGTAAAATTGCCGTGTGTGAACCGGGACTAACATGACTAACATGATTAAATTTTTGTCAAAATTCCAGCTTTTTTTTCTGTAATTTATTTAAAGAATTGTCTCTATATTTGGGGAATAATAGTCAACAATAACAAAACTCGTATACACTTATACAAATAGCAGAAAAGTTACTAAAAATTAGTTAAAAATTACGTTGCAGAAAAAGCAGAAGCGTTAGCAGAATCTTTTTGCTAAATAGTAGTAAAATAAAAACAGCAAAAAAACTGTAAAATCTACTAAATATTAGATAAACTTTTAAAATCATCTATTCGTGAATATTTGTATTATAAATAATAAGACAACTAAAATACACCCAGCAAAAACAGACATTGCCAAGTAATTAAGCGTATAAGTAACAAAATTGATTACTTTTGTTGGCGATGACCCAAAATTCATGGGTGGTCATTACACTCTCGATTACAAAATAAGTGAGAATAATGAGTTATCTGATGGATTACTCACAGTGAAATAATAAGTAATTCATTTTATATTAGGAAGATGTGGTCACTCACAGTGAGAGATTAAGTGGTTACCAAGGAGTTACAAAATAAGTGGTTATCTTTAACTTATTTTTTTAAGAAATCTCGAAAAAAAAATTAAAATAAGTTTAGCTTGGAAAATTTACTTGTAAAATTTTTTAAAGGAAATTAATACAATATTAGAATTAAACATATATCAATTACACGTAACTCATTATTTTACAATAACATTGAAGTACTTATGTAACCCATTATCAGTAAGTCATTATTTTGCATTTTAAAGTAATGCAGTAGGTTATGATCTATCATTACTTGGCAATCTATGCGGTAATAAACTGTTGTTACTATGTTTTTGCTGGGCAGCTTTGTATTAATAAGATAAATAAAATTCAGAGTTATATCTGTCTTTATTATTTCCTTTGTAATTGAAGCGTAATATGAAAAATATTTTTTTATGCATGAATTATTAGAAGCGCATATACCCCGGTTATATTATCAGTTTTATGCGGACCTTGAAGTTTTATTTCCAATATTTTTACAAAAATCCCCCACTGTGTTACGAACAATGTTTGTTTGATTTTACAATATGATTTTAAGTTTCATTCCTGTGCATTGAATGTATGCTACCAGTTGTAGATAATGCAATTTTACGTACTACAAATCGAATAATGTGAAAAAGCATCAGTAATTTTTTTTACATGTGCAGAAGAGCTTTGCATCAAAATTCACTGCTGCTGATGGGTTGTTGGTTCTTTAAATGATTTTTTTTTTTTTATGGTAAAAACCAGAAAAAAAGAGTGCATTATATGAAAGACTGTAATTAGACCATGACTGATGATATTTAATGACAATGAAAATATACCACAAAAAATTACAAAAAAGGAAGAAGGAGGATAACCAGGCATACAAACAACAACTTTTTTGTTACAATGTAAATATAAATCGATGGTCATAAGTTGATACCAGAGAAATTTCAAATTGAGTTTAGAATTTCAAACGACTTGTCATTAAAGAAATACTGTCTATTGTTAGATAATGGTGTATGATGATTTGATATCGATTGGCAAGGTGAGAAATTTACACGTTGCTACAAAAAGTAGCAATTTTAATATACTTGAAAAGCTATTTAGATCTAGTTGAATAGAATACATTACGACCTTTAGAAATTTTAATGCACCCTCAAAATCTGAAGTTATGTTTGAGTTTGAATTTTTAACGTCTTTTTCAGACAATTGCAATTAATACTATAATTAATATGCAATTTTATTTAATTTTAATTGTGAAAGGCGTGGTAGAGAAGAATGAGTGTATTTTCTAAAAATCATAACTACATTGTAAATTTTCAATTTTCTGAATCAGACTGCGCAGTTTCTGGTATTGAACCTTCGTCAGTGACCCTGTTTTTTGAATTTTTTGAATAATGTAATATTTGTTATGTTTTTATTTGTTCGATTGCGTCTATATGAAATTTTCTGTGCAATTACTGACCGTGGTATAGATAAACTGATTTCTAATGCCACATGCACTCGCACTACACGTTAGACAGATCGCTTTAGCGCACTGATCTATCGTCAGGTCGAGTTTTGTTGTGATTAAAACTAGTTTTATTCAATACACGGTGTTTTTGTTCTTGCATACATAATTTCAGAAGTACAACTCCAACAAATTTACTGTTTTGGTAAATTTTGTTAGTTAAAAAAAAGTTAGTTAAAAAAAATTTATTTTTTTTATTTTTTAAACTTTGACATCTGTTTAAGCATGATTTTTATCATGGATGGTAACCGACATAAATTACATAGATCTTAAATTCTTCTTCTGCTTTTATCAGCAAACACATTTTTTTCATACACATTCAAATATTTTTTTACTTCGATAACGTGATTTTAGCACGCGAAGGTCAAGAGGGAGGAAAAGTGGGACATTTCCTTCCGCAAAATAAAATTTTTCATTCCAAAAATGCTAAAAAGATAAGAAGCTTTAATCAGAAATACTCTAACTTCCCTCCCCAAAAGTTTTTTTTGGATCCGCGCCTGATTTTAGGGATAAAGGTTTTTAAGTTATTTCGGTAACAGTATTTTAAAGGTAACGTTATTTTAGTTATTCAGGTAATGTTAATGCACACCGATATTTTTAGCCTCATTATGTCCGAGTTTTAAAGACTGGCTAGTTTATGATCGAAATTTGATAAAAATATATCCATTTACCGCGATTTTTTTTTTCAGTTCTTGTCTGATTATCCGTTTCATTAACACAATTTTAATTAAGTAACACAGGTATTTTAGTTATTTCGGTAACGGTATTTAAAAGGTATTGATATTTTAGTTATATCGGTAACTGTAGTTTAGGGATAACAATAGTCAGCTGAAAGGGTTTTGAATCGATAAAGGATGTTTAGCGGTATTGTCTTCCATTCCTGATTATTGTCGAGACTCAATTTTTCTTCTAAATTATTCTAAAAATACATTTTGTTTGAGTAAAAATAGCGTTGGTTTATTTAAAATAGTTCAAAATTATGTTTTTAAATTATAAATAATGTTTAAACTCTATTTTAAGTGACTTTATAAGTGCCTAAATTTGAAACTTTTAGTTTAACCGATATTGTATTTTGGAACGGTTTTGAAAAATTAAATATATAAGCCTTTCAAATATACATATGTACACTCAAAAAAATAAGTTAGTAGAAAAGTTAGTAAAACGTCTTGTAAATCAGGTATACTATTTTTTAGCAAAATTTTTTGCTAAAAGCGTGTTTTCAGCTAAAATTTTTGTTATACTTATTCAGCACTTAACTGTTTTATACTAATGCTTTACTAATATACTAATGTTTTACTAATTAATTTTGCTAAAAAAAAATGGTGCTGATAAGCACATTAATAGTGTGGACGGCAACCAGATTGAAAGATATACGCAGAATGAAGTAGATGTCGCGGCATGTCAAGATGTAGTAGAGAAGAGGAAAATGATACTAAAAAGTACAACTCTAATAAAGACATATAAAAAGATCAACCATGGAAGTCTTTTGTATCTCTTTTTCATACATAAAACAAAATTGAGGATTAAAATAACTTAAATTTTGCGTTGTCACCGGCTTGTGAAAATAATTGTCTATTAATTAAATAAAAGACAAAATAAAATATTTATTTATTTAAACTAAATGTTTATATGTGTGGTCAAATTGCAAACAAACATATACAGAAATGTAGACAGAGTAAAGTGAAAGATAAAGACAGGTAGATTTTTTATGGTTCCTTTTTCTTATTGCAAAAAGGGTTGTTTTTATACCCTCCATCCCATAGTGCAGGAGGGTATATTCACTTTGTCAAATGTTTGTAATTCTTTTAAAAAAATTCTGGGACCCCATAAACTATATATATTCTTGATCAGCATGAATAGAGAAGTCGATATAGCCATGTCCGTCTGTCCGTCTGTCCGTCTGTCCGTCCGTCTGTCTGTGGAAACACAAAATACTCCGACAATACAGAAGAGGTACTGCTAATTTTCAGTCAAATTGTTTGTTGATATCATGAGCAGTTTTTTAGTGAAAATGATCAAAATCGGTTAACGCGTTCAAAAGTTATGAGTGAAAATGTGGGAAGACCTCTAAAAATTTTTTTTTTTTTTTATTTCATCATACATACATACATACATACATACGTACATTCAATGCTTATACACAAGAATATACGCAAGCAGGGATGGCTGTCAATATCGCTGAAGTACCGTCCCCCGATTCTAACACCTTTCAACGGACTATCGTTATCGCTTAAATACCATTACCGATATTCTTGAAATACCGTTATCCGTAAAATACCGTTACCTTAAAATACCGTTACCGAAATAATCTAACAAGATCTGAACAAAAAAAACTTCTGTAAATAGATATATTTTCCCCAAAGTATGATCATAAACTAGACAGTCATTTAAACTAGGGCATAATGCGGTTAAAAATTGTGGTGTGCATTAATATTACCTGAATAACTAAAATAACGTTATCCTTAAAATACCGTTACCAAAATAATTGAAAAATCTTTTCCCTAAAATAAAGTTACCGAAATATCTAAAATATCATTACCGCTAAAACACCGTTAGCGAAATAAATAAAATACCGATAACGCTAAAATACCGTTAACGCTAAAATCCCGTTACCGAAAAAACTGAAGTATAGTTTCCCCTAAAATACCGTTACCGAAATAAAAGTAAATAGCGTTACTACGACCAATAACCACATAGAATCGGTTACCATCCATGGTCATGATCAACACTTAAAAACAAAAAAAAACCCACAAAATATTGTTGTTGTTTTTTTGTTTTGTTTTGTATACAGTATGTATGTACGTATGAATTAGTAGCAATCGCATGCAGAGTTGCCAGGTTTGACGATTTGACGTCATTTTGATGATATTTAATACCCAAAATAACTAAATGACTATTTGACGACTTTTGCTTCCAAAATGACGATTTTTTGACAATAATTTAATATGTCAGCAAGATCTAATTATTTATCATTCTCATAAAATCGCCGGCTCGATTATTAAATTTATATTATTTCGTTAAAAAATTGAAAGCAAAAACATTGTTTTTTGATCGATAGCTAGCTTTTATATGCTAATATGATGTGAAATACAATTTTGCAAAAATGCAAATCCTAGAATTGAATAAAACTTAATCCAAACCGCATTTATTTTTTTATAAATTCATTACGGGTTTAGCTTAATTTAGTTTCTGTGTGTATATTGTTAGAACATTTTTTTAAATTTTTATAAAATTTTATTGGAGTTAGATTTAAATAAAAATAAAACAATTTTCATGTTAAAACACAAGGCATGGACTTTTTTTTGCGAAACAAACAGATCTCTAGCCCGAATATATTTCATGTTGAAAGATGATATATATATATAACTTTAAATGAAACAAAATAAATCCAAAAATAAATCCGGTGCTTAAAAAAACAGGCCTAATAATATAAATAAAGTGCCAAAATTTAATAAATAAAAAATATACCATTAAGTTTGTTCTATAACACAAAAATTTGTACAAGTGTTTACTGAAAGGTTTTCCTTTAGACAAATACTCAGTAAAAACTGGTAAAAAGGGATAGTAAAGTGACAGTTTGATGCCAAAGAACTTACAAATTTTTAATGAATACATTTTTGCCAGTAAGAATTTGTAAGATGAAAAAAACATATGACTAAAAAAATATGCTTGTATTTTTAGTAAACAAAAACAAAAATTAAATTTTAATTTTTTATGGATTGAAAGTGAAAAATATTAAATAATTAACTATGGAAGAAGTTAAAAAACATTTAAATTATTTTTGGTCGATAATTTCAATTAACTTTTTTCCTTTTCCATAATGACCAATTGATTTTTTCTTTTAATATTTAAAACAAGCTGTTTTATTCAATTTAATAATTCCTACAAATTTTCTGTTCGTTTACTTTTTTGTAAATTTGTCTTACTTTTTGTAATTTTGTTACTGAGTAGTTTTTACTGAACTTTACAGGTAAAGTAATCGAACAGACTTATTGTTAAAGAATTTCCAAATTTTGTAAAAGAATTTAAGATTTAAAAAGTTGTGCTACTGAAAGCCAGCACGCTACCAACTAGCCTACTGGGGCACACAGTTTCAACATTTTATAAAATGAATATCGTTGTAAAATATAATGATTTTCGAAGTTTAAACCAAAGAGAAGTGTCAAAAATCGTGTTATATTACAACGATAACACGTTAACATTTGAAATGTGAATAACATTATTGTATTTTATTTTTTATTAAAACTTTATCCCTCTTCTAACAAATATATTTTATTTTGACAATTTTTCAAAATATGATGGCGATTTTGCCGTTTTTTTTTAGAAAATTTGACATTTTGACATAAAAAAAAAAAAAAAAAAAAAAAAAAATGTGAGAAGCCCTCGAAAAATTGTTAAGCTAATTTATAAAGCATTCTTTTGTTTTCCAGATACCAGGCTTGCCATATACCTTTTTTGTTAACCCCAACAAATCAAAAAATCACCAATTAGAAAAAAGGTAGAACAAAATAGTTGAGTTAAAATTCTTTATTTATTTGACTGCATTAACCGGAGTTGCCATAACACATTAATCGTTATCAGATCAAAAAAATATCCAGGAATAAACTCCCCGAATTCAACAATGTAAATTCATAACTTTTTTTCGTACACTATTTTTACTTATTCTCATTCTCAACCTTTAATAAATTTGCAAGGAAACTCTTACACTCTAATTACATTTATTAAAAACCCCATTAAATTTAAAGGACATTCACTTTCAGAATTTTTTTATTTAAGACATATAAGGTGCATACTTCATCTTAAAATCTTTTGATTATATGCATTTGTTTTCCTTAAAAGCCCTAATTTTTATTTGATACATACAAAAAAATTCTAAATTAAAGTATTGATGTGTAAAAACCAATCGAATTTTGGGAAAATTTCTTAGGGTTCTTATTCTAGGAGTCATAAACGAGAATTTTACAAACAACTGAGCTGAAAAAACAATAATTTGAAATACCAGTTTCTTTAATTTTTTGTGTTTCGAAAACACCCTAAACACTCGAAAGATTTTCTTTTATAATGTTTGACAAACTTAGTTTCATCACACTTTCCGTTTTACTTATGTGATGTAGTAGTAGTAGTAGTTTTATTTTTATTTTCAGCAATACATATAATTACAAAATAAAAATAAATTTATAAATATTTACGACTCTGACCATTGTCGTCAGCCGTTTAACATATGTATACAAATAACAATTCGAGATAAAGTGTTTAGTTATTAAATTCCATTATAAGAAAATTTCTATATTCTACACAAGTTTTTTATATAATTTGCCAAATAATGCCAATTAACTTTTATTCCATTTAATATTTCTAAAATTTCCCTGTCATTAAAACAAGCCTTTTTTAAATACATAATTCTAAATTCACTTAGAGCTTTACAACGACCTAGAAAGTGTTCTATGTTTTCAATTTCTCTAGAATTACATAATGTACATATATTTGACGCATTTACTTGAAATCTGTTCCCATTTAATTTTATCAAATCGCTTCGTGCTTTAAAAATCCATGTTATGTTTTCTTGGTTACGTTCATCTGATATATATTTACTTCCGTTTACTATGTCAACTTTTCTATAAATTCTGCTTGTATTAGCTATTTTTAGCAATACATTTTCATAGTATTTAGACTTCAGGGAGTTTATAAGATTTATACGGTTATTGTTCCACTGCTGTACATGTGATGTATAGTATAAACACATGTGTTGTAATGTAAACTGGCATTTCATAATTATTTCATTATGTATGTCTCCGCAAGCGTATTTTTGTTCCCTTAAATTTATCTAAAATTCTGATTATTCGAAACTGTTTTTATGCGTTTGTATTCATTGCATCTCTTCTAACGATCCAAAAATATATTTTAGTAACTTTCTTTCATTTTTATATGGGCAAAGAGACAAACAACAGGCGAATTTTACAACAGTTTTTTTAACATCATAAGGAACTATAAATATATATATATTTTTCACTACACGATAATCAGAATAACCTTTGAATACCCACTGTTATAAGCATGCAGAATTTCAGATTCATTTTAGTAAACTTTAATTAAACATTTTTTCTTTTGTAACATCCCAAATACATTAATCAATCAGTCATATTTTGTTTTACTTATAAAAACAACATTATTTTTGTTATTTTTACAAAGAATATAGATATTAATATTGTTTGCACTTTCCCTGGTTTATGAAAACACCGAGATGGAGGGTATCCAAAAATTCGTCACAGCCGAATTTAATCTTTTTTTATACCAAATTCGGCACATCGGACTTTAATGCTTCCACTTGTTTTCGTTTCGTTTGTTTTTGTTTATTTTTTCATTTCGTTTCTATAATTATCTTCGGCAGTTGCCATAGCATCATTTAGACAACCATTGATGTAAGTAATTGAAAGACAATTTTTTGTTATGTTATATATATTTATTTCTATATATTTTCAGATATTAAATAAATTCATGTCGTCAATGTGGAAAAATGAAAATTTTTATATTTCGTTATTATAGTAAATTATTTTTAAAAGAATCACAAAAATATGTTTTATGATTTTCAGCAAATAAATTAACTAAAATACAATTTTTCTACAAATTTTTTGCGTTTTTTTCAGTCTACTAAAATTCAGCAAAAAATTTATTAATATTTAGCAATGCTTTTGTATTTCTAATCTACTAAGTGTTAGCAAAATTTTGCTGAATCTACAAATTTTGTTGCTAAAAATCAGCTCGCTGATTTTCAGCAAAAGATTTTGCTGACATTAGCAACTTTTTTGCAAGCATCCTCCTGACTAAAATTTTGCTGACTCGGCAAAATTTTTTGCTGACTTTACAAACTTTTTTTTTTGAGTGTATGTATATAAAATTATGTAACTAAAATATATCGAGATTTTTCAAGATTATCTAAATTAATTATAAAAAAAAATATATTCTTTATAAGACCGTTAAGCTTCTTATTAAAATTTAGTTCTTTTGACCAATTTTTTAAAAAAATATATATTTCTTTTTCTAAAAGAGCGTTTAATTCTTATTAAACTAGTATTTTTTATGTTTTAATAACTTAAAATTCACAAAGTTGTTGTTTTTTTTAAAACAAAGAATTTTAGCTGTTCTAAGGCAATGCACAGTGGGGTATTTAAAAAATAATAATGGAAATAAATAAAAAAACTTATAAACTACACTCGAAAAAAAAGTTTGTAAAGTCAGCAAAAAATTATGCTGAGTCAGCAAAATTTTAGTCAGGAGGGTGCTAGCAAAAAAATTGCTAATGTCAGCAAAATATTTTAGCAACAAAATAGTAGATTCAGCAAAAGTTTTGCTAACACTTAGTAGATTAGAAATAAAAAAGATTTATTAAAAATTAATAAATTTTTTGCTGAATTTTAGTAGACTGAAAAAACGCAAAAAATTGTAGAAAAATTGTAATTTAGTTAATTTATTTGCTGAAAATCATAAAACATATTTTTGTGACTCTTTTAAAAATAACTTACAATAATTACGAAATATAAAAATTTTCATTTTCCCACATTGACGACATGAATTAATTTAATATCTGAAAATATATAGAAATAAATATATATAACATAACCAAAATTTTCTTTCAACTACTTACATCAATGGTAGTCTAAATGATGCTTTATTTTAAAGAACGCAACTGCCGAAGATAATAAGTGTGTTCGATTACTTTCCCAGTAAAGTCCAGTAAAAATTACTCAGTACAAAATTACAGAGAGTAAGACAAATTTACAAAAAAGTAAACGAACGGAAAATTTGTAAGAATTGGTAAAATATATAAAACAGCTGATTTTAAATACCAAAAATTAAAAAAAAAAAATCAACTGGTCATTATGGAAAAGATAAAAGTTAATTGAAATTGTCGACCAGAAATAATTTAGAATGTTTTTTAATCTCTTCCATAGTTAATTTTTTAATATTTTGCACTAAAAAATCCATAGACAATTAAAATTTAAGTTAATATTTTTTTTTTGTTTACTAAAAATACACGCATATTTTTTCAATCATATGTTTTTTCTTCTTACAAATTCTTACTGGCAAAAATTTCTCCAGTAAAAACTTGTAAGTTTTTTGTCAACAACTTGTCATTTTACTCTCTCTTCTTACTATTTTTACTGAGTATTTATGTAAACGAACAACTTCCAGTAAAAACTTTTAAAAATTTGTACAAATTTTTGCGTAGCGAACAAACATAATTATAGAAACGAAACGAAAAATAAACAAAACCAAACGAAACGAAAAAAACAACCCTTTTTTTTGCAATAAGAAAAAGGAACCATTCTAAGATGTGTGTGTTTGTCTTTCCCCTGCAGATAACGCGACTAGTCCATACACGCATGTAAAGTATACTCCATAAAGGACTAGGAGTAGTCCAAAGGTAACCCAAATGTATGGAGAAAACATGGTCTTTTTAACATTACGATGTCCTAGGGCTAGACCATATAACCCAGTTTGCATTACATCGGAGTAGACCACCTACAAGGGGTTAGTTTCGAAACTACTCCATGGAACACCCCAAAGGATTAGTATCAAAACTACTCCATACCACTACTCCATGGAACACCCCAGAGGATTAGTTTCAAAACTACTCCATACCACTACTCCATGGAACACCACCAAAAGGAAAATTTTACATTTTAATCTTTATCTTAAGATTTATTATGAAATTAATATGTTTAATGCAGACATTAGATAAGCAATAACAATTAACTTAAACATTTTGAGTAATTCATGAACTTATTACTACATTTAACAAAAACAAAACAAGGGGTGTACATACATACATGTTAATTAATTATGATTAGTTTTTAAAATAAATATTTTTCTTCATTTTAAAGATGTAGTAAAAAAAATTAAAGTAAATTAATTACATATTCATGTGTTTGCACTAAAAAAGCTTTAATTTTCTATTATAATAAAAAAATGAACAAATTCATATTAAGTATACATATATGTACATAGATACATTTACTATGTTGTGTTTTTAATACATTAATATATTTAAAATAATATATTTAAAATAAATATTATAAATAAATATTTTAATATATTTAAAATAATTACAAATTTTCTTTTTTCTTTTTGTACTAATAACACGAAAATGTCGTTTTTTTACGACTTGCAGTGCTGACCTGAATTCTTTCTCAGAATTGGTGGAGTAGTTACCTATTGCAGCTAAAGTAAATTTAATTATTAAATTAAATTCAATAAAAATAAGAATAAAACCTGCTTACCTAAAACAAGTCCTCATCGTCTATAATTTCGGCAACTTCTGTGCTATAAATTAAAACATTGCTTATTTTTTTAGCAACTTGGGTGCACTTCGAACATCCATTCGCCGACGAGTGGTATGCAATGCCACAAACTAATGACTTTGCTGGTGCGTCACATATTACAGCGCGTATTTTAAACACTATTTCTTTGGCACCAATTTGTAAACGATTTTGCTGCAAAACTGAAACTTCTTCAATGAATTTCTCTAAAAACTGTTCTACGTCGTGTGGCTTTTGTTTTCCTATATATATACCAGCGGGAAAAACTTTAATATTTTTAATGTTAACTACTTTGATTAATATTGGCCAAAGTTGAGTGTTGGAACTTTTGAAAATTGGCAAGCCGTCGATATTTATATCACAAAGTATTTCATCATAATTTTTTAACACATGTGCCGCCTTCATTAAATTTTGTTTAATACCAAAATGCGCGTATCGACCAGGCTGCACAGTCACTATATTTGGTGCTTCATCAATTTTTTCAACAAGCGTTAGTGGAGATAGAGGCACATCTACGCCATGAGTTCTTAGTATAACCAACAGCTCTCTCATATTATTCCTTGATGTCCGGCTTTTTAACTGCCATTGCCCTAATTGAGTTACTAATTGGTTATTGCCGTATCCCACATCTAAATCCTGATGAGAAGAAATTTCTAGATCGGCAGATTCCAGATCGGCAGATTCCATAGCCAATGAGTCACTTGCGCATTCAACTGCTACATTTGTACTTGGGTTTAATCTTTTTAAATAATTTTCTTTTTCTTTTTTTACTAGTCGCCTTTTATGACGTGCACTATATTCCATATTTGATTTTAAATAATAAATTTAATTTAATTACTTGTATTAAAAATAATTGTTTTTTACCACTTTATATTTTACACACACACCAAATTGTTTATGAAAATAAAACATTTGTGTCGTTCGCGAACGAACTAGTTCAATTAAACGAACGAACTAGTTCAATTGAACGAACAACTTCAAACGAACTAGTTCAATTAGTTCAAACTCTTGTTTGAACATGACATGGTCCATGACTACATTACATAGGACCATGTTGTAACTAGTCCGTTTTAGATATAATGGACCACGTAGTCCAATATTATCTGCAGGGTCGCTTTACTCTGGCTACATGTCTGTATATGTTTGTTTGCAATTTGACCACACTAGATTATTAATCTATTAACATTTATTATAGAAATACATATTAAATTTAAATATTTTCCTTTGTCTTTTATTTTATTAATAGACAATTATTTTCACAAGCCGGTGACAACGCAAAATTTAAGTTGTTTTAATCCTCAATTTTGTTTTATGTATGAAAAACAGATACAAAAGTCTTCCATGGTTGATTTTTTTATATGTCTTATTAGAGTTGTACTTTTTAGTATCATTTTCCTCTTCTCTACTACATCTTGACATGCCGCGACATCTGCTTCATTCTGCGTATATCTTTCAATCTGGTTGTCGTCCACACTATTAATGTGGTTATCAGCACATTTTTTTTTAGCAAAATTAATTAGTAAAACATTAGTATATTAGTAAAGCATTAGTATAAAACAGTTAAGTGCTGAATAAGTATAACAAAAATTTTAGCTGAAAACACGATTTTAGCAAAAAAAAATTGCTAAAAAATAGTATACATACCTGATTTACAAGACGTTTTACTAACTTTTCTACTAATTTATTTTTTTGAGTGTAGCTAAAAATCAGTATAATATTAACGACTTGTCTTAAAATCCGGATTTCCTCCAATTCGCAATTTTTTTAGTCGTTTGAAAAAATGCTTTTAGACAATCTGAAAATTACAAATTCATACAATTTTTCATGTGTTTCCCAGCAAAATAACTCTAATATTGCAACAAAAATTGTATGTAGTTGTTCTTATTTTAAAATTTTTTCATCTTAATGAAAAAACTTCCATTTTTTTCTTAACGGTTAATTTTTGAGAACTAATTTCGTAGTTAAATTTAAGCAATTTTGGAAACTTTCCCGAAAAGTCGTTTAAATGGCTTATGTTAAATTCCAAATGTTTTTGTATTTTTTTTTATTATTAATTTTCCAATTTTTTTTGGAAATTATTTAATATTTTTTCTCATAAAAAGCTCTAGTAAAAACTAAGGAATACAATTTATATTTTTGCTTACACCTGCTAACGTATCTGAACAAACCAAAGTTTAGGACTAAACTATAGTTGTGAATGTCAAAATTATCTATCACAATTGATTAGTCGCATCTCGAAAGCATTTTTACGCTTGTATTCATAAAAAATTTTAGATTTTAGTTAAAAAACATTCTATGCCTTAAAACTGTATTCATAAACAAATATTTGCTTAAAATACCTGTTTTAAACCATGTGTAAAAGCTAATATTCGTTCATGAATACAGTTTTAAGGATTTAAATACACTCTAAAAAATTGATTGTAAATTTACTACTATAAAACGAGTAACGTTTCATGTATTATTACGCTAATTCGGTATATTTATACATCAAAATGCGTAAAACTATTTTGCGCACACTTTTATATACAATAATACCCACTTACAGTATTTTTACCAATTATGTGTTTACAATTAAACACATTATGCCTAAAACTAGTATTATTTTGTTAAATAAAATTTTTATGCAAAGTTTGTAAATATACTAACTTATAATAGTAATAAATATTTTGACATTTTTAAATTGAAAAAAATTAGACAAATTGAAAAAAGACAAAAAAATCTAAAAAATTTAATTTATTGAGAATTTTAATGAAAAAAAAATGTATAACTGTAGTATTTGTGATAGTGTATAGTTTATAGTTTATTTCCAAGTATTTGCAGCCTAATTGTGGCAAAATATTTTCAAAATATAATATATGTACAGAGTTTTAAAGAAAAAAATTCCAATATTGAAAAAAAATTGCCAAAATTGAAAAAATCGCCAAAAATCGCTAAAATTGAGAAAATCTTTAAGATAAAAAAAATCACCAAAAATGAAAAAAACGTTAAAATTAATAAAAAAAAAAATCGCTGAAATTAAAAAAAAATCTCTAAATTTGAAAAAAATGCTAAAATTTAAAGATAATCGCCAAAAATGAAAAAAAATCGCTGAAATTTAAAAAAATCGCAAAAAATTAGAAAAAATTCCTAAAATTGAAAGAAAATCGGCAAAAATTAAAAAAATCGCCAAAAATAGCTAAAAATGAAAAAAATGTCGAAATTAAAAAAGCTTAAATTTAAAAACGATAAATAAAAGACACGGACAACTTTTTCCAATTTGAGCAATTTTTTGTCAATTATGGTGATTTTTTTTTTAATTTTCGCAATTTTTTACTTTTGCCGTTTTTAACCCTGGAAGGTCATTCTTCGTTGAATCGACTACGCAAGACGTATGATCTTTACACAACAAAAATAAGAATGACTTTCTAGGGTTAAACTTTGAAATTTTTTCATTTTGGCAATGTTTTTACTTTTAGAAATTTTTGGCGATATTTTTATTTTGGCGATTTTTTTTTTTAAATTTTGGCGATTTTTTATAGTAATTTATTTTTAATTTTGGGGATTTTTTTTTTTAAATTTTGTCGATTTTTTAAATTTAAGTAATTTTTACATTTTTGGCATTTTTTTTCAACTTTGGAGATTGTTTTAAATTTTTGGGATTTTTTTCATTTTAACGATGTTTTTTTCGATTTTAGCGATTTTTTTTCAATTTTGGCGGTATTTTTCAGTTTCGCCGATTTCGGCAAATTGTAAATCGATTGAGTTAAAAATAGATTGAACTCAAAATTATTGAATTCGCAATGATTGAAGAAAAAAAATCATTCGATTTAAAAAAATCTGATTTAATTTTTTTTTTAAATAGAATTCAATCTTTGAAGCTCTGTATATGTACAACAACTTATATACAAATATTTATTATTAAATTTATTATTATACAACACATTAATAAAACTCTTTCTAAAAATTATTTTTTTGTTTTATTTGAAAAATTTTTTGGGCTGTTATTCTTTTTTACCGGAAGGTAAAGATACGCATTTTTAATGGGTTTTTACGCTTATAAATATGTATTTTTACGCATTTTATACATATAATTGCACGTAAATCATGTTTTTTTACACGAAAATTTGGTAAAATTACTCATTTATTTATAAATTTTATCAAAATTTTACGCACTTTCATTGTAAATTTACCAACTTTGTGTTCACAAACTTACTCTCAATGTGCGTATTTTTTTTTCATTTACACACATAGAGTAAATTACCCAACTTATAGTAGGAGTACAGTTTCCTACTATAAGTTGGGTAAATTTCAACAGAAATTAATTAGAGTGTATGTTTTAACTAAAAATGTATTTGAAATGCTGTTTATTATTTTTATGAATACGGGGCTTAGTGTTTGTGTAACAGTGTAATTAAGTGGGAATTATGTTATTAAGTATTATTTTAATAATAATAATAAAAAGATTTTGTTTCACAATAAACTTACACAATTCTAAGAATTCTTGTATACATTTTTATCCTAAAAACAACAATAAATTAATAAATAGTTTCCGTTTTTAATTCTTAGAAAATAAAGATCCCCTAAACTATAAAATAACAATAACTTTTTCATTTTTTTTTTCTATTTTAAAATCTTTCCATAAAATTCTATTAATTAATGTTATAAAAAAGTTTAAATATTTAGCAATCTGTGCTTTAAAATCATAAAGCACACATATGAGGCTTTTCAAGCTAACTGCCCACCTAAAGGAAATGTTTCGGATTAATGTCATAAGTAGTATGAATTGTCCTGAATGATTTGAATTTAACATAAAACAACTTTTTCAATTTTTCCATAAAAGTGGGAGAAGTAAAGAATGCGTAAGAAAAGTTTTTACATTTTGTTTTCTTTACAACTTTATGAAATGAAAAGCTAGAAACAACTCGCAAAGAAAAAACATGGTTGAGGGAACCATATTCGAAGAGTATCATACATTTTTGGATTTATGATTGCGACAACAATGTTACTATAGTTGTGACAACCATACTCTTATCTGATTCTGTATCATAATGTGATAATTAGATTACCATATAAAGATTCCAAATAGATCCCAATATTATCATATTATGATTCTGGAAATGTATATGAATTATCATAATATAAGCCCTACAGTATTCTTCCAGCATTCTGTTAAAGCTGGATTAAAAAGATATGCATATTTTTTAATAAAGGGTCCGCCAAATAACTTTTTTTTTTTGAAAATGCTATAAAAAAAGAACAAATTTCTTTTTTTATTTGAAAGTACAATCCTTCCGGTTAATAATGAAAAATAATTTCATTCAAATGGCTGCCTCGGCTGGCCATGCAGTAACCTACACGATCGGTCCAATTTTTAAGCACATTATCGAATTATCGATTGTGTGCAGCTGTATTTCACCAATGGCTTCACGAATATTGTCCTTTAAAGCGTCAATTGTCTCTGGCTTGTTGGCGTAACACTTATCTTTGACGGCACCCCACAAGTAATAGTCCAACGGTGTCAAATCGCAGCTCCGAGGTGGCCAAATGACATCAGCTCTGCGGCTGATAATGCGATCTTCAAAAACAGGGCGCAAAACATCGAGTGTAGCTTCGGCTGTGTGGCACGTAGCGCCGTCCTGTTGAAACCAAATGTTGCCAATATCCTCCTCTTCAATTTTTGCGAACAAAAATTCGTTCAACATGGCCCGATAACGATCGCCATAGACTGTAACAGCCACATTCTGCAACATTACCATGATTTTCAAAGTAATGTCGCAATATTTCCCAGCGTTGTTCAAGCGTATACACAACCATATTCGTTCAGCGGAAGGATAAAATTAATTATCTGTCAAATCAGACATGAGCTAAGAGTTACGATTCACGAAATAAGCACTAGTTGGAAAAAAAAAAACGTTAGATGGCGGACCCTTTAGTAGATTTATTTAATAATTCACACGTTTAAATAAACTTTGGTTTAAAATAATTTAAGTAATCAAATTGTCTTTGTGCTTAGGAATAAGTTTTGAGAAATATTATGTCAACAATACAAGCTATACATGTGATTACAACATAAAGCAAGCGTCAAAATTTTGTTAAGAAAACAATTTTCACAATACATTTATAATGCAGCAATCTTAACAACTGAATTATAACCATATTATGGTTGTGGTTATCATATTATTATCATGGACAAGAATTTCGTCATCATTTATTACAATATTATGATTATTGCAAACATATTATGATTATTTCGTACTACAGGCTTTAAAGCACGTGCATTGTGTATAAATTTTTCTTTCATCTTAAAGTTTACGCAACTATAATATATCTGTAGTTACACAGAGGAATATGATAATAAATGCTATATTATGATTGTAGACAATACCATAATATTGATAACGGAAAAAAAAAGAGAAATTTTTACTAAAACATGATGAAAGAAACCAAAGTATTGGTGGAATATGATTAATTTAATTGAAACAACAATTTATTTTTGTTGGAAACATAGTTTTGTGGCCGCAATCATATTGCAACCATATTTTTTCTCTGAGTGAAGACTTATATGTCAAATTAAGAGCAAAATTCCTCAAAAATTTAAGTGTAGAAAAACATTTGCAATTAGAATTGAGAATTTTAGCATTTTAAAGGGAAGCATTTTAGTTTTAAGCACTTTTTTTACCAAAAATCAGTTGTATGAAAATAAAACAGTAAAACGCAAATACCTAAATGTTGTGTAATAAATATGTTAGAGTGGTACATTTAAATCTCGAAAACCTAAAAATGTTCGCTATAAAGTGCCTTTCAGATCGTAAACCATCGATGAAAAAGATTCCAATATCAAAATTTTCCACATTGTTAGCGAAATATTCAATAAAAATTATTATTTCAATTAAAAACACGCAAAAACTTAAATGTTAATAAAAATCTAGATCACTCTTAATAATTTAAGTTAGAGTTCGAAGCAAGTATTGCGCATTAAGAGCAACCTGATGCCAGTGCTGCCAAGTTAGGAATTTCCCCCTAGATTTAATGGATTCTTAGTCGATTAGGGGGATTTTAGGGGGGTAACAATTTCTTAGGGGGAATTTGGGAGATCTAATTCTGATTAAAAGAGATCATTTTGTCATTATGAGATTATTATTTTTGTCAAATTTTTGGCATAATTTTAACTTTTTTTTAGATTGTTGGTAAAATTTAAATTACTTTACTGAGCTGTTAAAATATAATTTCAGACTTCGACAATAAAAACAGTAAAACTCTAACGAAATTCGTGTATTTTAACATTTTTATTCAAAGAATTTGAAGATTTTGAAGATTTTAGAAAATCTTAGGGTTTTTTCTTTTGACAATTTAGAGGGATTTGTACAAAAATACTTGGCAGCACTGCATCAAGCTGTGACTCGTAGCATCACCTCTTAGCGAGTTGAGCCATGTTCAACACAACGAGGCGTGTGGCTATGTGGAATTTTGTCAATCACATCATTCACAATGTATTGTTTTAATCAGAAGATTTATTTTGCTCATTTTTCTTTAGGAAAAGTATATGTTTCAACTTGATTGTACATTAGGGAGGGTCGATTTAGCAATCGATATTGTGCCATCGATTTTTCGATAGCTTTTGGCATGAGAAAAAAAAGTTCCACTACGACATATGAAAATAATCATTTTCGAGGCGCCCAAATTTAAATTTTTTGACTTTTTCTCAACTTTTATTTTTAAGGTTTTTTTATTAGGTGAAATTTAATTTTTTTTTGAAATATTACCTTTCCAAGGTAACATACAATACATACAAATATACATCGCCACATACAATACAATATAACATATGAGCGCATGAAAATAAAAATACGACTGAGAGAATCGTACATATAGGACCGCATCAAGAAAAGAGTACTCTCAGTCGTATTTTTATTCTCACGCGCTCATATATTGTATGTCACCTTGGAAAGGTATACTCAGGAAACTTCTGCTTTAAAATATGTACTTGTTTGGGTTGTAATACAGTTACTTTTAATGTAAATGTCAGTCATTTGTAGAACAAATTAAATTTTTTACCAACCTTGTAGTTCATTTAAAAAACAACCCACATCAAATGACTGTTTTATGATTTTACATTAATTTTTTACAGTTGTTTTTTGTTATTTAAAAAAATAAAAAAAATAAATGTATGTTCATTTTTACTAAAATTGTTAGTCATTTTTTGAACATTAAAACACAAATGACAATGTTAGTTGAATTTACTGTAATGTAAGTCGTCCTTTCTTTAAGTGAAATTTCATTTGTTTTCAACTACATTTGCAGTGGTCTTTGCCTACATAGTATTCTAAGTGTAATATTTAAACAAAATTTAATCAGCCGATTTTTTTTTTATTACCTACTAAAAAACCTTAAAAATAAAAGAGAAAAAGTAAAAAAATTTAAATTTGGGAGACTCGAAAATGATTTTCTTCATATGTCGTAGTGGAACTTCTTTTTCCTCATGCCAAAAGCTATCAACAAATCGATGGCACATTATCGAAAAATGTTTGTCCTTACAAATCGGCCCACCCTATTGTACATATCAGTGTTTATGAGACTTGAATATTGTTTTCTTGAATAATATTTTCTTGTAAAAACAATATTGTGTAATAAATTTTTAATTGGTCGACATTGATGAGATCACGTTTAATTTTTCTACACAAAATTTCACATTTAAGGCTCAAGAGCAGGCTTGCCAGATACTTTTTTCGTTATCCCCAAACAAATAAAAAATTTCATTGCATTTGAAGTGGAGTGTAGGAAATACAAATTTTTATTGTAATTGAAACAAAAAATATTTTTTTATCAAACAATTTTTTTTAAAATACCCAAAAAAAATTGTGAAAGGCGTGGTAGAGAATAATGAGTGTATTTTCTAAAAATCATAACTACATTGTAAATTTTCAATTTTTCTGAATCAGGCTGCGCAGTTTCTGGTATTGAACCTTCGTCAGTGACCCTGTTTTTTTTGAATAATGTAATATTTGTTATGTTTTTATTTGTTCGATTGCGTCTATATGAAATTTTTCAGTGCAATCACTGACCGTGGTATAGATAAACTAAAAAAAAACTGTTGAAAAACATTAGTTTTTGATCAATTTTTACAGTTGTTTAAAATTTCTGTAGTAAAAAATTTTCAGTTATTTTTACTACATTATTACCCAGCAAAAAAATTTCCAAAAAGGTAAGCAGGTTTGTAATCAAGCATTTTGGGCAGAACGCATTCCTTACTAGATTACCTACTCGATTCTTTAACAGGGCGTGAGACTAAAATAATTGATTCTTTAGAATTGATTATTTTTTTTACCGAAGAACCATTTACTTTATATTTTTAAGAACTACATACATTTTTTAATAAAGAAATAGTTCCATTGTAAAACTACGAAGTACTTACACAAATAAATAAATAAATAAATAGTTCCCTAAATAAAATAAGAACATTAAAAAAAAGAAGTAGTTCCATAAGTAAATTCAACTTTTACTCACACGTGATTCTCCTAGGTCACTCAAATATTACGATCAAAACTAATACGGAAATAAAATCCTAAAAAGTGAAACATCGAATTGTTATGATAACATGGGTTTGTCATAATTTTGGAGCTATAAACCACGAAAATATAAATTTTTCAAAAAAAAGAACAATTCAAAATTGAAAAACAAAAATATGACTCACGCACAATCACCCTCTAAATTTTTTTTTTTACACTCACTCACGATAACGTCAGTAATTTCAACTTCCACTCACAATTTTCTGCTCAAGTGCGCTTCCCTAATTTATACCTAACCGAAGTTTAACAAAATTTAGGCAACATGCAATTTCTGTTTTTAGTATTATTTTCCTGCAAATAAAAATTTGTTTAAAAAAATATATGAGATAAATTCTTTAAAATTGTATAACTTCTTTTTTTCAAAATTAGGAACTACTTCCAATAACGTCCTTTTGTTAAAAAAAAAGTATTTGATTACTTTTTGAGTACAAAAAGTTATACATATAAGTTAATAACATTGTTATTTTCTTTTAAGTAAATAATTACTTTGTTATTGAGTTCATGCTTTCTGGTTTAAATTTAAAGAATTGATTACAATACCACTTGCTTTTTTGACTCTATCGTTGGCGGTTAAATTAGGGGACGATATTTCGCATTCTTGTAATGATTCCGTTAATTTATTTGCAGATTTTTTTAGTTCAAATTTCGAGCCTGCTGTGGCAATTAATTCTACTTTTTCAACCCCTTTGACCAATTTGGATATTGGTTTTATTGTAGTCACCGAGGAGGAGGTTTATAGTGAAATTTTGCTAACAAAGGATAATTTTAAATCAGATGCTGATGGCATTTGTGCTCATTTTTTAAACAAATGTGCCTCGACGCTTACATTTGCGCTAACGTATATTTTTAATTTATCTCTTAAAGAGGGTGTTTTTGTTGACCGGTGGAAGTCTGCAACGATAACTCCAATTTTTAAGGATGGAAAGAGGGATGATGTAACTTGTTACAGACCTATTTCTAAATTATCTTGTGTCTCAAAAATATTTGAGCATGTCATCTATAAAAGATTGTTTTTTCTTACAAAGTCGTGGATAACACCTTATCAACATGGGTTTTTTACGGGTAGATCAACGACAACTAACCTTACTATATTTAGTGAATATTGTATTAAAGCTCTGGAACAGGGTAATCAAGTTGACTCTATTTATACCGATTTTTCAAAGGCTTTTGACAAAGTGTCTCATACCATTCTGTTTTTAAAATTACATCATTTTGGTCTTCATTCTGTTTTCCTAGATTGGATTAAATCATATTTATCAAATAGAGTATGCAAGGTTGTAATTGAAGGATTTGAGTCTAAGCCTTATTTTCAAACGTCTGGCGTGCCGCAGGGCAGTGTTTTGGGCCCACTTCTTTTCAATTTGTTTATTAATGACATTTCAGCTTGCTTTAAAAAATCGAAATTTCTTTTGTATGCTGATGATTTGAAAATATTTCGTAAAATTTTCCTCATTTCAAGATGTTTCTGAATTACAGGTTGATTTGAATAATCTGGGTGTATGGTGTACGTTAAATAACTTACATCTTAATCTTTCTAAATGTTTTCATGTTTCATTTAGCAAATCTCTGAATCCTATTATATCAAATTTCAATATCAACAACCAAAACTTGAAAACTGTTAAGTCTACACTTGATCTTGGCGTGGTTTTCGACTCGTCGTTTTCTTTTGTACCACATATGGATTATATTATCCCTAAAGCTTATAAAATGCTGGCTTTTTGAAAAGAAATTCTTCTGATTTTTCTGATCCTAATACTTTGAAGTTAATTTATACTTCGTTTGTTAGATCAAAGTTTGGAGTATGCTGCAGTTATTTGGAATCCCTATACTATCCCTATCCCTATACTCATGTCACTCCGCGTTGAGAGAGTACAAAGAATTTTTATTAAATTCGCTTTAAGGTCACTTAGCTTTGTTGATCCCATTCCTTCTTATAAATCGAAATGCCTATTATTAGGTTTGCAGACTTTAGAATATCGTAGATTATACCAGTCGGCGTTACTTGTGTTTGATATAGTCTCTTATTCCATTTTATGTCCCTCCTAGAAGTTTAAGATTCATTGATATTTTTAATGTGACACTGCATCGCACTGAATATGCTCTTAATAGTACGCTAACTCGTACGTTTATTTATTTAAATGAAATCAATATTAGTCTGCAACAGAATCATGATCGCAAATCTTATATAGAGTTTTCCACGTCCAAGGATAAATTTAAGATGTGTCTTAATATAGTTTTTAAGTAATTAAGCTAAATTATTTTGCAGATATTATATTTATTTATGTTAAATTTTGATTTAATCATAGTCTGTAAGGAATTTTTGTTTCCATAGACTGAATAAATGAAATGAAATGAAATGAATGAGTTTAGTATTGCAGGTACTAAATTTGGCAATGAGATATGTAAGCAAGTGTGGGGTCTCACCTTCTTTTTGCAATGTGTAATTTTTTCCTGGGTAGTTATTTTTTCTGCATTTGTTAGTTTTTTTTTCAAGGATTTAAAACTAAACTAAATTTTTAGTTATTTTATCGGAAATAACCTTTGACGACTTTTTACTTGCTATTTACAGTCGATTCAAATGTGAAACTTTTTTGAGTGTAATGTAGTAAGTTTTACATGGACTACATTGATTTACATAATTGTATATTTAGTTGAACATTTGGTATAGAAAATCTCATATATTTTTACGCTTCAATTATAAAAAATGTGTTTTTATGTATTTACAAATCCCAAAAAAAAAAAAAATATTTTTTTTTATTAATTTCACAAACTAAAAAGAGACCGAAAAATCTATAATAAATTAAAAATAGGTCTACACAATTTTTTCTATACACATTTTTTACTATTACCCCTATGAATTTGTGTATCTTCTAATAACTTTGTTAAAAATTTGGTTCGTATTTAATTGACCTTTATTTTGGGTTGTACGTTTTTGGTATTTTAAAAGATTATGACATAAGAATTCTTTGGAAAGAAATTAACTTTTAGGCTGTACAAAATATTTGGTTTAATAATTTATTTTTATATTTAAATTCGAAAATCTTAACAATAAAATATTTTGTATACTTCTTAAAGTACTACATTGTTGCATTCGCCTGATGTCCTCGGTTGCAATTTTTCACACTTATGCATTTTTACTTTTATTTGCAAAAAGTTTTTGCACTTTTATCATTCCTTGACTAATGCTCAAGGTTTGTGTGTGTAGTATTCATAAATATAATCTCTAGTTAATTACGACAAATAAATATTAACAATTGTTAAATATTGATTAGTTAAAACACACCTCTTATTACTTATACAAATTGTATGTGATTGTACAGTAAAACCCAGTTAAGATATACTTTATAAAATTTAATCGAAGACCACATGATTGATTACTAAGAAGACAAGAATGGAGCAAAATTGATGATTAATAGATTTTTTGTTAAAGCTCTGCCTATAATGGAGGAGGTTCTAGCTTTTCTAAAACTTCAGGTTCCGATGAGGTCTTTAGCGCAATCGAAATACAGTGCAAGCTCGATTTTCGCGACTAATTAAAAACCAGACCTGTTGCGAAAACTGAATTTTCGCGATAACAGGACCCAAAATTTTATTGAAAAATTGTATGTAATTTTTAAAATTGGAATTGTTTTTATTGATATATTTACATTTTAAACATTTTTAAAGAAATTGGAGATTTTGAATTGCTTTTTTGGCAAATTATTTTTAAAATAACTGCTGAATCACTTAGTTCATATAGTGCTGTTGTCGGTTTATCATTTTCCAAAGCATCGTCCACTTTAATTTTGTTTTCTGCATGACCACTATGATATAAATCCTCCGATTCCATATCCGATAATTACATTTGCTCCTCATTACTTTCCACATGAAATTTTTTTTAAATCCAGTTGTTTATGTCAGCATTCGTGAAAAGATGTTCCGTACCAATTTGAGCTACAAGTGTACCAAAGATCTACGTTTTCTTCCTGAATTATATTTTGTAAAATATTTAAGGGCATGTTACCCTCTTCACTCTATCACTACCGAATTTGAGCAAGGAGATTGAAATTTGTTCCCTTCTCGCCAAGCAGTTGTAGTTGTTTTTTATAATTAAATTTGACCAAGTTGATAACGTTTTGATCTAACCGTTGAATAAGGCGCAGTGCATTGGGTGGTAGATTCATTGCTATAATTAAACCATAATCACTTTTTAGTTTTCTCATTACATGTGACAAGAGTGTGACTTGGAAGCATCCTATAATATAAACCTGATTCGTCGGCATTATAGATTTGGTGAAGAGTCAACCCGTGCTCATCAACGTAATCCTTAAACTCTTTCACAATGGATCAATAAGCTGAGGTTTCGAAGACAATTTCTAGCCCGTAATTTTAATAATCTTATTAAATACTGAATTTTATCGTTGATCTATAAGTTTATGTGTGAGATTTTATTTGTTCGGTTGAGATCATGACAATTTTTTCTCTAAATTAACAGAAAAATTAAAATTTTTACTTTGACTATTAGAAAAAACACAGAAAAAGTTATTAGACACTAGCATGAATGGAATGCATTTTCTGACCCACTACGGTCTTCATCAACATTTCCTAATAGTCAAAGTAAATTATCATTTAAAATTTTAATTTTTCTGTTAATTTAGAGAAAAATTGTCATGATCTCAAACCGAACAAATAAAATCTCACACATAAACTTATAGCTCAACGATAAAATTCACTATTAAACCACTCACCAGGTACAGTGTAGAAATCGTTTAATGTATATGCTCGACATATGTATTAACAAAAAATCTTTAATGTTTGTTGATATGCTTTGCTTATGTAGAAGGATAGTATATGATGACATTAGAGAAAAGAATTGCCATTTAAAAGTTTTAACTGAAAGTTAAAACTGGCATTATGATAAGGACTAGAGAAAAACAAACACACTATAAATAGAAATCGTTCGTGGTAAATTTCATTCTAACTCAACACACAGAGTAATGTGGGATTTAAGTCACCCAATTCCTTTAACGTGTGAGTTAAATAAAAGATATTTACGATTAACACTAAATGGCACCGAAGAATGTTGATGAAGACCGTAGTGGGTCAGAAAATGCATTCCATTCATGCTAGTGTCTAATAACCTTTTCTGTGTTTTTTCTAATAGTAAAAGTAAATTATCATATAAAAATTTTAATTTTTCTGTTAATCTTATTAAATGTTTTACGCTTAAATTTCTTCAACCATCCTTCACTGGCATTGAAACCTGAATTGTTTTGATAAATTTAGGAATACAAATGACTGGCGTTTGATCGTAAAATCTCTGCTGATATTGGAACATTTTTACCCTTTGTTTTACAAACCACTTATGAAGCATTTTGTTCCATTCTTGGGTACTCAACTTTCTGCAACGTTTGCCATGGCAACTTTCTGTTGTACGTACGAACTTTTTAATGAATTTTCTTGCTTTATAATGCGGTAAACCGAAGACTTATGCAACTTGTAATTCACACAAATTGAATCAATGGAATCTCCACATTTAAATTTTTTTAAAATCTCTAATTTTTGAGAAATCGTTGGCTTTAAAATATGTTGAACTTTTCCCATTTTAAGAGATGTATTTACACAACAAATGACACGAATAAACTGACAAAATTGAAGATCAAAATCATCCAAAAGATAAATATACCAAAAGACCGCGGATTTCTTTTTTTTGGTTATACATATTGTAATCAAATAAAAAAAAAACAGATAAAAGTCGCGAAAATGGAACCCGTTTTTCGTTAAACTGTCGCGATTATAGAACCTGCAATGTAAAAAATAAAGCTGTCGCGATAGCCGGGCCGTCGCGATAATGGGTAGTCGCGAATACCTAGCTTGCACTGTACTAGTATCAACCTAGCTAATATGTTTGATTTTGGAACTATACGGCTCGTCTTAAATTCAAAATAACATAAAAATAATCTCGATGTATATAAAAACAAAAAAATAATAAAATTGTAAAAAATTCAACAATTCACGTTTTATACTCTAGAAATAACGAACTACACTACCGGTTTCAGAAATTAAGCTAAAATTTGGAATTTCTTAAAGAATTTCTTTTTAAAGAAAGCTAACCAGCCAGAAATTGCCAATGGTCAGAAAATCAAGCGCTGTTAAAGCACTTTATTTTTATACCATTGGCAGATTATCAAATTAAAGAACTGGCAAAGCCCTTATTTACAACGCTTTCCCAACTTTGGCAAAATGTCCTTTGCCAGTACTTGATTTAAAAATTTACAACCGTCCAAAAGTTAAAGCACTGGCAAAGTCGTGCCAATGTTAGTAGAACGTGCTTTTAAAGCACTGATTTGAAAAAATTTACTACTTTTTATTAAAAAATGTTAAACTTTATGTTTGTGAAAAATCTTTCTTATACCAGCTTTTTTTCCAGCGTTGGCAAGTTAATTCCAACAAAGGCTTGCCAGTGCTGGCAAACTAGCACAACCAACAGTTAGCCACCTGTTATCACTTGTTTACGTTTTAAGCTATCAAGTATTATGTGTCTCGTTAGTTCAGTGGGACAGCTCTCGGCTGGCAATCTGGCGGTCAGGCAGGACCAAAACAGAGTTTTTTTGCCAACGCTGTAAAAAAGAAAGCCCTGCCCGGTGTTATCATTTTGGAGTTGGCATTCATTCTCTGTGAACATAATATATACCCTTAAATGAGGACATCTAATTGTATCATATTCGCTTGGGAATTGAGAGAAACAAATTATATTTCTAAAGCATCTATTGGATCTATGGGGATAAAGGTGAGGTTAAGGAAAGATTATTTTGTAATACAAAAGATTATTTTGTAACATTTTATTTTATTTTAAAACATCCCTTAATGTTTATTTTTTTACCGCCTTAATTAGTTACGTTTTAATTATCATAATTTAAAATTCCATCGCAATCGAATGGAACTCCTTAATAGGTCTTCATTGTCAGCGAGTTCCTTATAATCGAGTTTTACTGTATTTGTTTTTGTAGAGAAAAATTTCAATTGTTTCTTTTTAAGCAAAATTATATCTAGTACAACCATAAAGCTGACAAATAACACCTTCAATTTTATTGTCAACGATTTAACGTTGACAAATTATCAGCTGTCATCAAAGTGCATTGATATCGAGCGGTTTGTGGCCAAGAGATGGTAAGAAAGGTATTTTAACAGTTGTGATCTTAAAATAGCAGTAAAATTGAAAATTTAATGTGAAGGAAAATTACTAAAGAACTGCTCCTAAGATATCGGAAAATATATGAACATACATGGTCACACAAAAAGGTTGTATATGATAGATTATATGAATGTTTGATGTTTTGCATGGGACATAGAAAATTCCCGAAA